>CP139507.1:206519295-206614295 GCA_021014915.2 Artemisia tridentata subsp. tridentata
AGATCGTGTTAGCATTTAGATTTTATAGAAGTGATTGTCTTTTGGATTAGTCTTAGTTAAGTAGGTCGTGTAGTACAAATAACATTGTAAGGGCTAGTGTTGGACTTTGTTAAGTAAATGTTAAGATAAATGATCAAAAGCCCAAGTCCAACACCAAGCCCATCCCAAGGCCTTTTAGGGCAACAAAGGCCATGTCTCTACTATAAATACACACACTCTCCACCTATTTGCGTGTGCCTCATAGTCTTGTAAAGGTGAGAGTGTGTGTGTATGTGTGTGTTTTGTTCTCTTGTTCTCTCATGGTAATAGAAGCATTCGACTAAGGTTTTACATCACACGATCCATACCATTCTTCTTATCATCTTTACTTATTGTTGAGTGTCACGGATATAGTATAGCTTAGTTTTGTACGTAAGGTTTGATTAGTTTAGTGGTTTACAAGTGGTATCATTCGCCAAACATTGATCTAGGTTCTAGTTGTGTTTGTTTGATTAGTTTAACGAGAGTTTTTCATAAAAAGGTTCTATCTTTTTGCATAAATCGTTA
This sequence comes from Artemisia tridentata subsp. tridentata, assembly GCA_021014915.2. Taxonomy (NCBI): domain Eukaryota; kingdom Viridiplantae; phylum Streptophyta; class Magnoliopsida; order Asterales; family Asteraceae; genus Artemisia; species Artemisia tridentata. The sequence goes on from CP139507.1 coordinate 206,519,842, forward strand.
GTTTTAGACATAAAGTTGCTACCTTTTTGTGTTTTACGAGAGTTTTTAAGGATTTAGTTGGTAAGTTTTTGTGTTTAACGAGAGGTTTGTGGTTATTTTGATCGTACACTTCACGCCACAAAGATCCAAGGTTCGAATATCCTTGCTACGAATTGTTTTTATCATTTCTTGTATAAGAAGTTGATAAAAAGGTGCTTCTTCACGGAAAAATCGAATCTCTTGTAAAGATTTTCGAATGAAAAAGGGTTTTTCAAAATTTGAATTACGAGTATAAAGGGTTTCTCGCATTTCAAAATCTCTCGGAATTGCCTGTTTTTTGGAATTCGAATTGCGAGTAAAAAGGGTTTATCGCAATTGGTGTGCTCTCGCAATTCATCAGCATCTTCGGAATTGGACTCGGTGTTTCCTTACTTGTATAAGTTTGTGAAATTACCTCGACTTGGAATTATTCTCATCTCTTGTATAAGATTTGAGAACGTGATAGAAATTGTGATTTTGAAAATTCTTTCAAAATTGCTTTATCTTTCGCAATTCAGAGTTGTCTCTCGCAATTGCTGCTACTTTCTCGCAATTGGTGACTTTTCTCGTAATTGGTGACTTTCTCGTAATTGGTGACTTTTCTCGCAATTGGTGATTTTTCTCGCAATTGGTGACTTTTCTCGCAATTGGTGACTTTCTCGCAATTGGTGACTTTTCTCGCAATTGGTGATTTTTCTCACAATTGGTGACTTTTTTCGCAATTGGTGACTTTCTCGCAATTGACTAAGTTTCTTGCAATTGGTGACCGTTTCGCAATTCCAACAAGTTTCGCAATTGAGGCAACTTTCGACTCGTTTACATAAATTCAAACCAAGAATTCACAACAACATCTACAATCACAACACCTATTTCTTTGCAACGATCCTGAATCAATCAACCTTATAATACAACATCATCAACAATGACTACTCAATAAGACATCCATGCAGCTGGTGCTGAAAACCGTCCTTCTATGCTAGAGAAAGGTAGTTATCTTCCATGGATAAGCCGTATGCTTCGTTACTTGAAAACAAAACCTAATGGACAAGGCAAACTACTGATCAACTCCATCAAGAATGGTCCTTTCACACCTCGTCAGATTCAAGAAGCTGGTGATCTGAATCAAAATCCTCCTGTTCCACCATCTTGTCGTACTCAGAAAGAAGAAGAATACACAGAAGAGGATCGGAAACAGATTGAAGCAGATGACTTAGCCATGCACCTAATTCAACTTGGTTTACCACAAGAGATCTTTTGTGTTGTTGACAGCTGTGAAACTGCTTATGATATGTGGGAACGAGTTAGGAGGCTATGTCATGGAACTGAAATTGGTCAACAAGACATTGAAAACAAGCTTCTAACTGAATTGGAAAAATTTTCATCCACTCCTGCTGAACCAATTGAAATCTACTACACAAGGTTTTGCACTATCATGAATGAGCTCATAAGGAACAACTTAACACCAAAACAGATCGTCCAAAACATCAAGTTTCTTAACAACCTTCCAGAGGAATGGGGACGATATGTTACAATTGTTAATCAGACAAAGAACCTTCATGAAGTGAATTATGATCAGCTCTATGATTTCTTGAAACAAAACCAGAAAGAGGCAGATGAGGTTAGGAAAGAAATGCTTGCCAAAAAACATGATCCTTTAGCATTGATTGCTCAGTCACCATCACCTTCTACAGTGAACACATCATCATCATCAACTCCCACTCAGAACTACATGCCACATGAATACTCTCCACAAACTGCTATCTATCCTCATGAACAACAAGTCATTCCACAACAACAATACCCAGAATCACCATACAATCCTAATGATGACATGTCTGCACTGTCTCAAGCATTCACCCTTCTATCAAGAGTTGTCCAAGGACGCTATTCCACACCTACCAACAACAATCAAAGGATTGCATCGAACACTCGCTACAGGCAGTTTGCCCAACCGGGTTTCAACATGGGTCAACAAGGACAAATGGTTGGAGGATATGGAAATCAACAGGGATATGCTCCTCAGATGGGTAATCAAGGGCAGTATATGGGAAATCAGATGGGTCAGTTTATGGGTAATCAGAATCAGATGGGTCAAGTTGTTGGAAATAGAAGAGGTCAGAATATGGGAAATCAGGTTGGAAATGTTGCTGCTCAAGTTGCTAGGAATGTTGGGAATATGAATCAAGGAAATGTGTTGAAATGTTTTAACTGTCAGGGTACTGGTCATATAGCAAGACACTGTCCCTCCAAGCCAAAAAAGAAAGATCCCGAGTATCTTCAGAAAGCATTGCTCTTAGCTCAGAAGGACAAGGCAGGGTTTCAGTTAAGTGCTGAGGAAAATGATTTCATGGCACTGATGGATGACTCAGAGGATTTGGAGGATATAGATGCCAACTGCATCTTCATGACAAATCTTCAGGAGGTTAAATATGACACGGATTCTGAAGCACCTCCTGCTTATGATGCTAATATGATATCTGAGGTACCTACATATACTACATGTCACAAAAATGAAATATTTGATATGACACCTCAACAAGAACAACATCATGTGACTCCTACTCTCATTTATGATACATATATGGACTCCCCAAGTTGTAGTAATACTAATTTGGCTACTCCAGATATGAATCCTAACTGTGACTTCGAGTCACAGCATACTGAGACTGAAGAGGAAACACGTGCTTTATTTGAATCATTATTGCAAAATTGTGGTATTGAAATTGAAAAGGTCAAAAAGATCAATAGCAATGTTAAGGCCGCTAATGAAAAATTGACCACTGAGCTTGAGAGATACAAGGTGAACGAAAAAGCTTTTGAATTTCACCACAAACGACTGTCAGAACTTGAAACTGGTTACAGTGATTCTGTTTCAAGGGAGAAACATTTTCAAATCAAATACGACACTCTTGATGTTAAAATGAACATGCAAATTAAATCCTTAAAAGCAGAAATTTCTGAATTAACCAACCAACTTTCTAAACAAAAATCAACTTGTTCTGATCTTGAAAAAGAGAAGAAAGAGTTGCATTCAAAGTTTTCAAAACGAGAAGATGAACTTCTTGATGAAGTACTTGACAAACAAGAAACTATAAAAAAGTTAGAAGAATTGCTTGTAAAAACGGGTCACTCAACTCAAACGATTAATATGTTAATTAACGACAAAAACCCGATTTTATATACAGGAAAGAAAATGGCTCTCGGTTGTGAAAACCCTTGTTATCTCAAGAAAGCTCAGAAAGAACAGAATGTGTTATTTAATGGTAATCTTATAAATGATGTGCATGATCCACCTACTTGTTATGATTCGTATGAAACGATTGAGCTTACGAAAGAGAGTCAAAACAAAATGAGGCAATTGAATAGAGAAATCAAACCGATTGATTATAATGAAGCAAACAAACTTGCTGGGGTTCATCTTGTTAAAAAGGAGTCACCTTTGTTTTTCAAAAAACCAGTGGCTGCCTCAAAGTTCAAAGTTGTGTCAAAACACCTTTCTAACATCGAACAAATGTACTCTACCGACACTTCCACAAGTGAAGCTAGAATACTTTTGGCCGATCTTAAAAGGAGAGTTGAAATGCTTCAAGATGTTGTGGCAACCAAAACTGATACTAAAATCAACGATTGGTTTTCAAGTTTTCAAACTGAACATAAAAAGATGTTCGAAACAGAGATTACTCCCATTGTATCTGGCATACATGCAAGAGCAATTCATGTTGAGAACGCAATTATCAAAGAAGTAACTGAATTTGTCAAGGACCACACATCCTTGGTAATTGAAGATAATGAAAACATTGAAAAAATCAAAGTTTTGGAAAAACAAAATGACGCACTCTCTGAAGAAGCTCTTTCAACTGATATTATGTCCATTATTTATCAAATGTATTATGTTGAGGATGATGAAAGAATTCGAGCCGAGACTTCCGAAATTGTTTCAAAATATGAAAATGCATTTGCAAAGATTGAAAAAGAAAATGTTACATATTTTAAACAACTAGATCGAAAAAAGGAAGAAAGTAAGTATGACAAACTGACGTACGAACGTTCTTTCAAAGAAATGCAAAAACAAATTGATCTTCTGAAGTCTCAGCTTGAATGTCAAAAAGGGAAGGGTGAAGAAATTATTGCAAAACCAAAAATGTCAATTTCACAATCTGCTCCTTCACCCTTGCCCAAAGAAAAAGCAAAAGAGAAAGTAGTTGTCGAAACACCAAATGTGATAGCACCTGGACTTTATAGGATTAGTACCACCATTGCATCTACCTCTACATCTAAAACATATAGGGCGATAGACAAAGTGTTAAGGAAAATCCAAAAGAGACTAGGAAAGCTAACACTGATTCACAGGACAACAAGATAAATCCTAATGAGTGTGCCTTACCTTCTACAGTAGTAGAAAGTACCTCTAAGAGCAGCAGACCAAAGCCTAAGAGTAATACAAGGAATAGAGTCGCGCCTGCTTCTAAGAGTGAAACCAAGAATAAAACGAAAGAAGTAGAAGAACACCCTAGGATTTTATCGCTTTCCAAGAAGAAACTTATGTCATCTGAATGTAATGTTAAAGACAATATTTCTAGTGCATGTAATGAACCTGTTTATTTAATGAACAAGAAATCTTTGTCTGAAAATGTGTGTGATGATATTGTTTCTAATGTTGTGCATGTGAATGATAAGCCTGCTAAGAAAGATGTTCCTTCAGAAAATACAGCTAAGACTAGATACATTCAAAGACTTATTGCAAAGTCTAGGAAAACAACTAGTAGTCTGCTGCCTAGGAACTATCTTAAGATGTGCGTATAGATTCCAACGGGTAGAGAATTCAGTCTAGAAAATGGTAGAATAAAAATGGCTAAGGAAGAACCAGTAAAAACCGTCTATGATTGTATTTCTCCTGTTATCCCTAACCCCATGGAACCAAATGATAAACGGTTTCCCAATGCACAATCATCTTTTATTGGCAGGTTATCGAAATATGTCTTTGGATTGTCGACTCGGGTTGCTCCAAGCACATGACCGGGAATCTAAAGCTGCTGATCAACTTTGTATGGAAGTTCATGGGAACAGTTCGGTTTGGAAATGATTATGTAGCAGCTATTCTGGGTTATGGAGATCTACAGTTTGTGAATTTTTTAATAACTCGAGTTTACTATGTCGAAGGATTGGGACACAACCTGTTTTCTGTCGGACAATTTTGTGATGCGGACTTACAGGTTGCATTCAGAATAAATACATGTTTCGTTAGGAACTTGGTTGGTGATGATCTCTTAACCAGAAATCGTGGAACCAATCTCTATGCTATCGACATAAACCAAATGGCCTCGTCATCACCAATTTGTCTTATGACAAGAGCTGACGACACTAAATCCTGGTTGTGGCATAGACGCCTTTCCCATCTCAACTTTGACACGATAACAAAGCTTGCCAAAGACAACATCGTCACCGGTCTCCCTAAATTCAAATACACCAAAGAACACTTATGTCCATCATGTGAACAAGGCAAGAGCAAAAAGGCAACTTATAAACCTAAAACCATTCCCAGTTCGGTTGATAAGTTACATCTATTGCACATGGACTTATGTGGCCCAATGAGAGTTGAGAGTATCAATGGGAAGAAGTATATTCTTGTGATTGTCGATGATTACTCAAGATATACATGGGTAAGGTTCTTGAGATCAAAAGACGAAACACCTGGAATCATCATCACCTTTCTGAAGCGAATTCAAGTTCTACTTCAAGCTCCAGTTAGGATTGTAAGAACTGAAAATGGCACGGAATTTACAAATCAGGAGTTACGAACATATTTTGAAGAAACTGGAATTACTCACCAGACATCAGCAGTTAGAACTCCACAGCAGAATGGAGTAGTTGAAAGAAGAAATAGAACGCTTGTGGAAGCTGCTCGCACTATGCTGATTTATTCCAGTGCACCGTTGTTTTTATGGGCTGATGCTGTTTCCACTGCCTGTTTTACTCAAAACCGATCCCTAATCCATCCAAGATTCAATAAAACCCCATACGAACTAGTGAACAACAGAAAACCCGATATCTCTTATCTTCATGTATTTAGCGCTTTGTGCTATCCTACAAATGACAGAGAGGATCTGGGGAAGCTGAAGGCTAAGGGTGATATTGGTATCTTCATTGGTTATTCAGATAACTCGAGGGCATTCAGGGTGTACAATAGAAGAACGAAAAGAGTAATGGAGACGATGAATTTGAAATTTGATGAGATTTCACAAATGGCTTCTGAGAGACTCGCTCTAGAACCTGCGCTTAACCCAATGGCTTCTAATCGTATCGGATTAGGACCCGCACCACAAAGTCAAACTTCTGGACACATCAGTTCAGAACTCATACCCCAAGGAGCTCAGTCAACTAACATTGATAAACCTACAAATCAAGAACTGGAAAATTTCTTCGAGTTTATGTATGATGAATACTATGGTGGAGCTTCAATAGATACATCACAACAACGTTCCGCTGCACCCGCTCAACATTAACCACCACAACCACTCCAAGATGCATCTACTATAATCGAAGCTGAAGCACCAACTCCCTCCACGTTAACATCATCTACATCTACGCCTGCCACTCCAGTAATTGAGATTTTTTTACCAAGAGTTGATGAGCAAACCCAAACAACACCAAATCAAGAAGAACCATACCAAAACGATGCTGTGTTAGAAGAAGAAGAACCATTTGAAAACCCATTTGCTACGGAATCTGCTGAATCTTCTTCTCGGTTATATGAACCATCAAACACGCATTCGTTAGATTCAAGATACCCTTCAACATTAAAGTGGACTAAAGACCATCCAATAGAACATGTCATTGGTGAACCTTCAAGGCCAGTACAGACGAGAAGACAACTTGCAACCGATTGTGATATGTGCATCTTTGCCTGCTCAGTCAGTTTAAAAGAGCCAAAGAACATTCGGGAAGCAATGTTAGATGATGCATTGATTAAAGCAATGCAGGAAGAACTTCTCCAATATCGACTTCATGACACTTGGGATTTAGTGCCAAGACCTCTCGACAAACTTGTCATTGATCTTAAGTGGATATGGAAGAACAAAAAGGATGAAGAGATGACTGTAATTCAAAAAAAAGCTCGTCTCGTGGCCAAGGGATTTAGACAGGAAGAGGGAATCGATTTTGATGAGTCATTTGCGCCAGTAGCTAGACTTGAAGCGGTCAGGATTTTCTTAGCATACGCGGCTCACAAGAACATCACGGTCTTTCAGATGGATATCAAGACGGCTTTCTTGAATGGAACTCTGAAGGAAGAGGTGTACGTGAGTCAGCCAGATGGATTCGTTGACAAAGATCATCCCGACTACGTCTACAAGCTCAAAAAGGCTATCTATGGTCTAAAACAAGCCCCAAGGGCATGGTACGATGAACTCTCATCTTTCTTGCTGTTAAATCATTTCACGAAAGGAACAATTGACCCTACCTTGTTTACCAAAATGTTCAATGATGACATTTTGATTGTTCAGATTTATGTGGACGACATAATCTTTGGGTCTACTAATCTGAAACATTCAAAACTTTTTGCAAATCTCATGAAAAGTAAATTTGAAATGTATATGATGGGCGAATTAAAATTCTTCCTTGGAATTCAAATCCATCAATCCCATCATGGTATTTTTATTAATCAAGCGAAATATACAATTGAGATTTTAAAGAAACATGGAATAGAAAATTGTGACTCTGTTGGTACTCCAATGGTCACCTCACCCAAAATTGGTGCTGACTTATATGGGAAACCCATTGATCTGAAGAAATATCGGAGCATGATTGGGTCTCTCATGTACTTAACTGCTAGCCGACCCGATATACAATTTGCTGTTTGTTTATTAGCACGGTTTCAGGCAAGGCCTACCGAACTTCACCTCAAAGAGGTTAAACGGATCTTCCGGTACCTTCGAAGAACCATTAACATGGGACTTTGGTATCCGAAGGATTCGGAGTTCAATCTAACAGCCTTTGCAGATGCCGATCATGCTGGTTGTCAAGTCACTGCAAAGAGTACATCCGGAGGAGCACAATTTCTGGGAGAGAAGCTAGTAGGCTGGTCATCAAGGAAACAAGACTGCACAGCGCTTTCAACCGCAGAAGCCGAGTATGTGTCTCTATCTGCGTGTTGTGCCCAAGTTCTATGGATGAGGACACAACTCACAGATTATGGCTACTCTTTCGATCACATACCTATGTATTGTGACTCGAAAAGTGCCATAGCCATCTCGTGCAATCCAGTTCAGCACTCCAAGACCAAGCATATTAGAGTCCGCTACCACTTTATCAAGGAACACGTCGAAGAGGGTACTGTTGAATTATTTTTCGTGAAGACTGAATACCAACTTGCCGATCTATTTACTAAAGCCCTCCCAAGAGAGCGGTTTGAATACTTAGTTCGTTGAATTGGAATGCGAAGCCTAACTCCCAAAGAGTTAGAAAGTCTTCTCGAATCTTCTTGAATCATCTCAATGAAGCTTCGCATGTAAATATTTTTTGAAAAACAAAATTAAAAATTTAAAAAACCAACAAAAACAAAATATAAAAATATAAAATTTCAAAAAGACAAAAAATATAAAATACAAAAATTCAAAAATATTCTTCTCACGACATGTCTCTTGTATAAATCAATATTCTGTACGTACCTAGAAATGTCATTCAACAATGATACGGGCATGTACAGATGCTTGAGCGAGAGTTCATTTAAACAAATTCTAAAACATGTCGTTCTAACAACTTTCTTCTTGACGGCTTTCGTGCATTTCAGTACGAGACCCGCGCTACAATGATGACTTCTAATTATTTCTGATCAAGACTCGCATTGTTAATGGCAAAACAAAAACAAACCTTGAGCATATGATCAAGATTTTTCAAAAAGATTTTTCAAAATCTTTCTCAAATTCTGTGATCAAAAGAACTCCCTCTATACCCTAAAATGATTTTTTAAAACTCAAATATTTAAAAAATATGCTTTATTTAAGGGGGAGTATAAAATTTAAAATACAAAATGTTCCATCTTCATGCTAAACTCCGTCTCTCTCCAAAACGCTTTCATTTTAATCAAGTGAAAATCAAAAATATCTCTACATGCTATTTTTGAGGGGGAGAAAAAGTATAAGGGGAGAGGACGTGATTAAAATGTGATCAAAGCTCGTAGAATCTCAAAGTATGCTCAACAGACAGACTCAGTTCTAACCCTCGAATTGACGAAACAAAATGTCCGTTCTCGAAAAGACTAGTCCAGGACGGGTAATAATTTCAAGCTGGTTTTCCAGTGATGTAAGCGTGTCTCGCAAAGGTCTTGTCTGAGTAGAATGTACCAATTCGAGAGATGATCATTGAATATGACCAGGACGGGTAATAATTTCAAGCTAGTCTAGCTAGTGATGTAAGCGTGTCTCGCGAAGGTCATGTTCATTGAAAGTCGATCAATTCAAAATGTGCGAACTCTACCCAACATGTGCAATTTTAGTTAAAAATGCATGAGCACATGTGATGGGGGAGTATTTCAATAATATAAAACTCTCAAAGTGCTAACTAAATGTGTTTATTCATAAATACTTTGAGAGATTTTCAAAAGGTTTAATGGCAAATCTAGGATAGTCATGGAGTTATAAGGTGACTAAGGTTAGGAAAAACCGTCCTATGATCCGCCAGAGCCGGAGGGATCTACCCAAGGACAATTCCAATAGATTAGAATTAAAGGTCCTTAGGTATGATTGAAAAAGGAGTAAATGAGAAAGGGAAAGAAGGGGTTGAAGAATTAAAAATAAAAGTAGAATGAAAGGGTGAAAAGAAATAGCCCTCCATGAAAACTTAGGGCAGAAACCGGGTCAATACATCTGCTATCGGTATTCACAAGTTGATGCTGATATTGAAGACAAGACGTCATGGACCCAGTGACGCGCTGCACCACCCCTCCTAGCCACTCAAATATCTCTTAAAAGATATTTGTTTCATTTCTCACGGAGAACACTACATAATCTATCGGCCTCTCACTCCGAGATGTGTTGATATTGAAAAGGTGGCACTCTGCTCCATGCCTCCGACTACTAAAAACCAAAACGCACATTATAGAGTCTAGAGCCATGAGATTCATCAAAATATCTCGTTAGGAACACTTCCATATGAATACCCTTGTGTTCACCAAAAAGGACACAAGGTGTACAAGAGTCTTAATGAGATCCAAGGATCTTGCCAAGTTTTATCATGATGGTTACGTGCTTCAAACGGTCTACAATCGTCGGGTGATCTCTAGCGACTCACTGAATCGTGGGTGCACTTCGGTGTGTCCGTGTAAGCCCTCTCGAGGGTATCCAGTTCAGAACGGCCTGGGGGAGATTAGAGAAAGTCTACACACCATGCTGTTGACGATCTCGAAGTCCTAACCCATAAGCGCTGGATGATTATTACTAACAGTTTTATGCAGCTACCCTAAACATCCATTAACCATCATCCCATAAATCAATCATCTTCACCTCATCATACTCATACTTATGAAGAACATTCCTCATCAAAGCTCAAGTGTTAAAAGTTCAAGACAAGGAGATCAAGTTAACGACCTAGTGTAACAACAAAGTCAAGAGGCTAATCAAGATGTCAAGGACAAGTTCATATGTCATATGATGAAAGATTATGAGGAGATTGTTAGCATAAGGAGAATAGGTATGAGTATGTTGAAGGTCTCGATGCATCATCACGAGAAGATTTTGATCAAGGCAAGAACTTCCACCAAAGGATGATTACTTTGAAGATCACTGTGCATGAAGGAACATTGATAGAAGACAATTCTACTACGACTCACAAGACTGAAGACGTCGAAGACAAAAGACCATTCACCGGAGCATCATTGAAATGACCATCCCTTAGGGGGAGATTGTTAGCATTTAGATTTTATAGAAGTGATGGTCATTTGGATTAATCTTAGTTAAGTAGGTCGTGTAGTATAAATAACATTGTAAGGGCTAGTGTTGGACTTTGTTAAGTAAATGTTAAAATAAATGATCAAAAGCCCAAGTCCAACACCAAGCCCATCCCAAGGCCTTTTAGGGCAACAAAGGCAATGTCTCTACTATAAATACACACACTCTCCACCTATTTGTGTGTGCCTCATAGTCTTGTAAAGGTGAGAGTGTGTGTGTTTTGTTCTCTTGTTCTCTCATGGTAATAGAAGCATTCGACTAAGGTTTTACATCACACGATCCATACCATTCTTCTTATCATCTTTACGTATTGTTGAGTGTCACGGATATAGTATAGCTTAGTTTTGTACTTAAGGTTTGATTAGTTTAGTGGTTTACAGATCGTTTCCTTGTAAATCCCGAACGAAACAAGTTTTCTCCCTAAAAGCTACTTCCAAATCACCATCACAAAATTGCCCTACTGAGAAAAGGTTGTGACCAAGGCCTTCTACATAATATACATGGCTAATTTCAATGTTGCCATTGACATAGTCTCCATAGCCCATGATAGCAGCAAAATGATCATTCCCTAATCTGACAGTGCCTTTGAACTTTGCAACAAAGTTTACTAAAAGTTTGAGGTTGCCTGTCATATGTCGGGAACAGCCGCTATCAACAATCCATATGACAATTTGAATCACCTGCATCACATGAAGACAACAAAGATGGAGAGATGGTAACGGTGAAACCCGTTGGGTTAGTAGCATAGTTATTAAGCATTCTAGGTAACCAAGTAAAACTAGGTTTCCTTTGTAGCCAGCGTTGCCATGTCCAACTAGTTTCAGCTTTCTTCTTTGTGAATGTACTCGGTGATTGGATTGTCTTAGGAGTATTATTTGCAACTATGGTTTTGTCTACGGCATTCTTAGAAACTACACTTGGCGGTTTTCCTAATTTAGACTTAGATGTAGTAGAAGGCCTAGAGGAAATGCCAGATGTACGTTTCTTATTACGAGACAAAAGAGATTTTGCAACACACTTTTTATGTTCACCAGATAACATGTTTTGTCGACAAAACACACAAGAAGCATCAACATTCAAAACATTCAAGGTCTTAGCATTCGTTACATCAAGATTAGAATTACTAGTTTTTAAGTTTGATTCTAAATCAGACGCAACATGCATTTTATTCAAACTCCTAAGGTGGTCTTCTACTTCCTTGTCTTTTAGGGTACCGCTCTTACGTTGCCAGATACTAGTCTTCTTTTTGTTGCTCTTAGGATTGGATCTGCTAACGCTAGGAGGGGTGACTATTCCTGAAGAAGTCGAAGCATTCAAATTAGTAGTCTGAGGGGATGCTTGCCTAGGTGTTTTATCTATTTTATACATTCCTGGTGCAATCACATTTGTGTGAAAAAACTTTCCTTTTTCAAGTAATTTAATTTTCTCTTTGAGGTCAATGATGATGTGATTCTTTTGTTGAAGTTTTGAATCAAGTTCTCGATTTAAGCGAATAGTGTCATTCCGATTTTGAGAAACTTCATCAATGTCCTTTTCATATTCAAAAATTTGACGTTTTGAAACAGCATTTTCATTTTCAAGATTCTGAACTTTGGAAGCGTGACTGTTTTGAAACGACATTGTTTCGTTTTGACTTTGTAACTTTAATTCAAAATCTAGACTCTGAGTTTGACACCATTGCAGCTTCTGATTGAGTTGAAAGATTGCTTTTGACAGTTTACTTTGCACATCATCATTGATTTTGCTGATTCTCTCATTTTCATCAACAAGCATAGCATTGCAAGACACATAAATGGAATTCATGAACACAGAGATAATATCAGAACATATAATAACTTCCAAGACTCGATCTGCTTCTTTTTGTAAAACTTTGTTTCGACATTTTTGTTTTGAGATTGCATTGAAAGTGTTCATCATGGATGTTACTTCTGATTGAAGTTCCTGTTCCCAGTGTGTAGCACAAAGACGCAAATGTTGAACATATGATAGAAATTGTTTTTGAAAAATTTTCTCTCTTTTCTTTTTCGTAGGGAGAAAGAAAAGTGGAAATTGTTATCTAATAATTACGTTCAATTGCTTGTTCCAAAAAATTTATGTCTTCCATAAATGTATCAAAATATCTAAGTACAAGACATCTTTTTGGTAATGGTGCAATTACACCTGAATTTGGTAAAGGACCATTTATTTGTGCCACTGGTTTAATAGGACCAACCTCAGAAGAAGATTCATTAATTTACATTAGAAACCATGATTGTTCTGTTTTATCTTGTTGAGGAACGAAGGTGTCGGTAATATGAGGTACTTTTGAGTAATCAAATGGTTTATTAAACTTGACATTGCTCATTTTAGATCGACTCTCTTCTTGCTGTTCCTGTTCTTCCTCACAATTATGTACAACAACACGCATAATAGAGTCATCAAAAAGATGTTCTACACTATACAACTTTGGATTTTCCTTGAGTGCTTTGTGTAGAAAACGTGGTTTGTCATCCCCAATAGCAAAGTCATATCCTTGGGGATTCTGCTTTAGAGTAAACTTCTGAATTGTTTTTTATTGACTCACCAGTTTTATAAACAACCTTTTGAAACTCTTTTAATTTACATTCCAACTCTACGACTTCCTCAAGATAAGAATCAATCCGTTTCCTAGACACTTGTTTATGTTCAGAAAAACTAGTTTGACAAGTTGACAACTCTGTTTTCATTTTTGAAAGTTCAGAATTTAGGTGTTCAACCTGTTGTTTAAAATCTAATTTTTCTTGTTCCATTTGAGAAATCAAGTTATTTTTGGAAATAGTTAATTCTAGTATCTGATGTTCTAACTCTTGTTCTTTAACATAAGATTTTTGGAATGCAACTTCAAAACTTTTTTCGCGTTTTTCTTTTGTTTCATAATTTGTAAGTTGTATTTTATAGCACTTAAGATCCTTAGTCAATACTGCAACTTTTGCTTGTAAGTTTCTATTGATCTCATTGCATTTATCAATCTAGGATTTTTGTGAGTCCAACTGGGTTTGGGTGGTCAATAGCAAGGTCATGAGTTCTGGATCTGGACCAAGCAAAAGATCATCTTGTTCAATTTGATCATTATTATCATCATCAAGTGGATCATCAAAGTCAACAACTATGTTAATTTGATCTTCATCAAATGTAACCACGGTGTTCATTTGTTCATCTTCTTGAGGAGATAATAATGAAGCATTTTGAACAATTTGCTCTACAGCTGATGCAGATGCAGATGGTAATACAATTTCATGTATTAGACATGTTGAATCAGGTACCTTAGACAGACAGTCAGTATCATAAACTGGGCCTGTTTCACTCATGTGCAATTCCTGCATGTTGGCCATCAATATCACAGCTGCATTAGCTTCCAAGTCTTCCATATCATCATCAGAATATGCACTTTCCATGAAGTTGTTCTCTTTTTCAGTGAGAGTGCCCCCAGATTCATCCTTAAGAGCAAGAAGTAGTGCTTGCTTGTGATACTCACTGCCTCTTGTTCTCGGTTTGGGACATGAACTAGCCAAATGACCTTTTCCATTGCAGTTGTAACATCTAACCATTGTATTTCCAATCCCAGTATTCCTAGTTTCAACAATCTCAGCCCTTCTCTGTGGAGCACTAGCATTTTTCCGACTGCCACCTGCTGCATTAATCCTTTGTCGAGTTCCTGAGTTTCCCATGTAACCTCCCGATCCATTTTTTCCATAAGCTCGATTCTTAATCTCAACTCTTCCATCTTGTACAACAGCTTGATTCCGAGTGTTGGATGAAGTGCGAAGACGATTGTTGGATTTGTTGGAGAACTTGCTGAAAGCACGAGCAACTAATGCAAATCCTTCATTCAATGAATTGAATGCATCGTCTTCATCACTGTTTGCATTGGAGTAAAGCATGGTATCTGTGTTGTCATAAGGAACAAGTTGATTGTCAGTTGATTGCGGTGTTGATTCATATGGAATGAGCTGATTCGATGAGGTTTGTTGAGGATAAGCAAAGTGATGTTGTTGTTGAACAAAAGCTTGGTTTGACTGTGGAGGTGGAGCAAAATGAGATTGAGCTATCAGTGCCAATGAGTTTGGAGTTGTTGACGGTGAATAACTACCAGGAGCAGCTCTATCTTTGTCAACTTCTGACTGATGGTTCTTCAAATAATCATACAACAACCCATACGATGCTTTGTGTAGATTTTTTGCTTGCTGAACAAAGGTGATATATTTCTGCCAGTCTGGACCAAGACAACTGAGGAACTTTGTGTTGACTGCAATCCTGGGTAAAATAATGCTGTGTCTGTCCAAGTCATTTATGATGTTGGTGAACCGATGGTAATAAGACTCTAAGATTCTCCTACTTCAATCATGAACATTGTATATTCGAGATAGAGTTTTGATTCCATATCTTCTTGGTTCAATTCAGTGCGTTCCATGAGAAGATGAACGTGTTCCCATATGTCCTTGGCAGTTTTCTGAGCATCAATACTTCTGAAGATTGGATTAGGAATTCCTTGAAGAATGTAAGACATTGCAAGTTCATTGGCTTCACGATGAAGTATTTGTTCTACTGTAAGCTGAGCATCAGGAATAGGGGTCACAGTTGCTTCTCTTGGAGAAATAGCATTTGGATCTCTAGGAACCGTTGTAGTTGGCATTTGGAATGGTCCTTCAATGATAGCCTTTTTCATGTATTTGCCATGCGGTTTCTTGAGTTCGATGAACCATAAGAATCAACTTGCCCATTGCACATAGTTACCCGGAGTGAGCATAGGGGGTGTGTCTAATGATCCAGCCTCATGTCTTGATTGTTGACTACTTACGGCTTCACACATCTGATCAAACCAGTGTGGTTGTTTTGCTGGAAGTGGGTAGGACTGCATTGGTTTTTGTTGATATGGTTGTTGTTGATATGGTTGTTGTTGAGGGATTTGTTGTGTAAAAAATTGATGTTGTTGCATAAAGAGTTGTTGTTGAGGATACTGTGGTTGTTGAGGATATTGTTGTTGCTGATGATACTGCTGTTGTTGAGTGTAAAAATAGTTGTAGTTCGGTGGTTGAGACATTCTGTAGAAGTAATTTGTGTTCTTATGGATCTTGTAGACAATTGAGAAGTGTGTTATGAGTTATAAAGTTTGGTTTTGGTTAAGTATGAATTAAGATGTTTTACTATTCACTTTCAATTTCGACAAACACTGTTCACATTCAATTTCGACAAAACACTGTACACAGTTGCCAATTGCGACGAGTTCACTGAATTGCGATGGATTATCTGAATTCCGATGAAATTTCCAATTCCAATGGATTTATCCAATTCCGACAAAAGTAGCTGAATTCCGATGGACTAATCAATTTTGATGGATTTTTTGAATTGCGATGGACTTTGCAATTGCGACAAAACTTTGCAATTTCGATAACTTATCTGAATTGCAATTTCGATGATTTTCTCACTAACTTATTCAAGATAGGAGATTTTCCTCAAAGTCGAAGTATTTTCACAAGCTTGTACAAGTAAGGAAACTACTGAGTAAACAATTCCGATAAGCCTTTGGTTGTCAAATCCGATAAACCCTAATTGTTCCAATTCCGATAAACCCTTTTAATGAATTCTGGTAAACCCTTTTATCCAATTCCGATAGAAACACAGTTTAATCAAAACACTTTTTTTCCAATAAAAAACGATGTTTAAACTGAATCTCTTTGGATCAAAATGTTTAAAAATACTTAAATAATAAGAAAGTTTCAAGCTTTAATGTGTTATACGAAATTTGAGAAATTTCGATGAGATGCAACTATGTAAATCGAATGTAAAACTAGTGTAATTCGAAAAAGATATAACCTTTTGACTATAAATCAAACTTCTAAACACTATAGAGATCTTAACACTTTACAAGTGTGAAGAATAAGTGCTAGAAATGAGATTTTGTCACTAATTAGCTACAAAACCAAACCGTAAAAGATAAATAAGCTACAAACAAAACAATAACACACAACTCAATGATCTTCTAGCGAATGATACCACTTGTTAGGTCCTAGATTAAGCACAACACAAGTAATATACCACGTATAAGATGAGAGAAAGAGAGAAGAGATAAAGAAGAGAGGTCGGATCAATTCACACGATAGAGTAACAAAGGTTCATTAGCATAAGTGAATAAAACCAACAATAATAATAGTAGTATACATGTATATTTATAGGCAATGCATTAAGGCAACACTTTGCCTAATGCTTCTAGAAAACTAATCACTAGGTCACGGCCCATAAGGCTTCTAATAGGGCCGTGACATGTAATCTAAAATAAAGCCCTTATAAACTAAGCAACCTTGTACATAATATTAACCAAGACTTTATTACATATAAAATGTGTTCCCAACACCCATCAGTGCAAGTTGTTCAAAAATTGTAGAATTTGAGAGACACTCAATACTATTTTTTTCTCTGCTAGTCGAAGAGATCTTCTAACAGATGTTTCAGTAATGAGTATATCTTGGCCATCTACAACGGCCTGAATTTGTACTTCATTATTGAGTGTTTTGACCTTAGCAGTAGACCAAAACTATTCAGAATGTGAAATATATAATATAGGGTTTATTGTTAATGCATACCTTATAGGGTTTGCATTTAAGAAATCAATTATCTCAATAAAACCTTCAGACTCTTTTAGTTTTTGCAAGAACACAACCATATTGTGAGTATCAGCAAAGTGTAACTTCGTCATTGTGTTATTTGTGAAATCTCGTTGGGTTTTGCAATTAGATGATAAATTTGAGTTAGGGTTTCGTTTGAGAGAGTAATTGAATGGATAAAATCGATTATGTGAATGATTGAAGGATATAAACGCTTAATCGATTTGAATTTATAAAACAGTACCTTGTACTCTCAAACTCAGCAGCAGAAACCTAGCAGCATTAAGTTAAGCCTAGCAGCATTAACTTATGCCTAGCAGTTTTAACTCAACATTCAATCCAAACAGCTTATCTAGCAATACTCCATCGCTTTTCTTTGCTTATCCTGCAAAATGTTAGGACAAATACTAAACAAAAACACAAGCCATAACACTTTGCACACCATGATTAGAGTTAACAGTTTTAACTAACAGCAGAAACTTAGCAGTTCTAAGTATAACTAGCAATACTAATTACACTTAGCAGCAGAAACATTTAATGACTTGAATAACAGTACCAATCCATACAAAACTCTATAAAAACATAAAGAGATCAAAGATTTTAAAGGTTTAACATTCCAATACTAGCAGTTAAATATTGAAATCTACCTACATCAAAAGCTTTTGTAAGCAGATATGCAAAATTCTTGTCAGTATGAATTTTAACCATTTGAATTAACTTCTTATCATTGCAATCTCTTATAAAATGATGTCTGATCTCTATATGCTTTATTTTTGAATGAAAAACAAGATTTTTAATTATGTACATAGTACTGTTATTGTCAATAAAAATCTTTGTATGCATAAAACTGTACCCATAATCCAGCAATTGATTCTGAATCCAGAGCACCTGTCCACCGCAACTTGAAGCAGCCACATATTCAGCTTCTGTTGTGGAATTTGCAACCACAGTCTGTTTCTTGCACTACTATGAGATCAATCTACACCCCAGGAATTGACAACCTCCTATTGTAGACTTCCTATCCAAGCTTTCTCCAGCATAATCACTATCAGTGTATGCTACCAAATCAAAAGGAGAATCTTTTGGATACCAAAGGCCCAATTTTGGTTGACCCTTTAAATATCTAAAAATCATTTTCACATCATGAAGATGTGAAACTTTTGGTGTGACTTGGTATCTTGCACATGTACACGCTGCAAACATAATGTCAGGTCTTGAAGAAGTAAGATACATCAATGAACCAATCATTGATCTGTATAGATGAACATCAACTTCTTTACCATCTTCATCCTTGAGCAGAGGCTTTGAGGTTTTCATAGGTGTGCTTGCTGTCTTGACATCTGTATATCCAAACTTCTTTAAGATCTCAGTAACATACTTATCTTGACTAATAAATATGCCTTATTTGTTCTGCTTTACTTGTAAACCCAGAAAGAAAGTAAGTTCTCCCATAGAACTCATTTGAAACTTTTCATGCATCAGCTTCTCAAATTCATTACACAGCTCCTTCTTTGTAGATCCAAAGATAATATCATCTCACTAGAACACAAAGTGGATTTGGCTACACCCAATAAGTGTGACGATATACATATAGTCACACATGATTTTTCGAGTGTGTATGACAAAAGGTCGCGTGACCATAGGGTACCTATGGTCACATGTTTAAGTTAGTGTTCATCTCTATTAAAAAATGGTGACCAAAACCTTAACATGTGTGACTAATTAGGTACAAATTTTGTTGGATTAAACAGTATTAGTGACCGTAAACACTATACAGTCACACAAAGCATTTTTTTATTTTTTATTTTTGTATATTTAGTCACATACAATTAAGCATAAAGTGGCCAAAAGTGTTAATAAGTGTGACCATATGCTTTTTAAAGTGAAGAAATGTGTATTTTGTGTGACTATTGATTATCCAATGGCCACATGAATTTTATGTTCGTATGGCCTTTTGTAATATTTAGTCACACAAAGCATGTTTGTTTTGGGTATTTAGTCACATACAATTAAGCATAAAGTGTTAATAAGTGTGACCATATGCTGTTTAAAGTGAAGAAATATATATTTTGTGTGACTATTGATCATCCAATTGCCACATGATTTTTTTTGTGTGGCATTTTGTATTATTTAGTCACACAAAACATGTTTTTAGGGTGCATTTAGTCACATACAATTAAGCATAAAGTGACCAAAAGTGTTAATAAGTGTGACCATATGCTGTTTAAAGTGAAAAATGTGTATTTTGTCTGACTATTGATCATCCAACGGTCACATGAATTTTATATTTCTGTGGCCTTTTGTAATATTTAGTCACACAAAGCATTTTTTTTAGTCACATACAATTAAGCAAAAAGTGGCAAAAAGTGTTAATAAGTGTGAACATATGTTGTTTAAAGTGAAGAAATGTGTATTTTTGTGACGGATTAAAGACGGTCAAAAGTAATGTTTCGTCGCCAACAAAGGGTGTTTTATGGCTAGTTACACCCTAATATTTTCTCTAATCAAACATGTACAACAACGATTTAGGCAGCCCGCGCATTGCGGCGGGGTGAATTGACATCAGTTTTTTGCAACCATGTTGTCCAAAACAATTTAGCAATAGAGCATTCATTTAAAAAAAATATACCATGACATATAATAGTAGCCAAAATACATTATAAAATTCATCAATATTCAAACATCTCTAACCCTATTCAACTGTATACATCGTGATTCATTTTCGCGCAAACTACAGCAGCCTATAGTGTTTCTTTTATCCAAAAAAAAAACTTCAATTTAATCTCAGTATATACTCTATACCATAATCACAAATGAGTTGTATAACATCATGACCTGTGGAAATGATGAGACCTTGTGCTGTATGGTTAAGATAAAGACTTGCCCATGGAACCATTTTTACGCTACTACCTGCATTCATTATATTAATTTACTTCGGCATATGTATACTTGATACTATTTAATGGTATATGTTAAAAAGAGAAAACCTGATGCACTAAGTAATTAAATGTAATTACACTTGGAATAGCAGTGGCAATGGTAGCTAACACTGCATCTTTAGCGCTTGCAATTACTCCTACACAACCCACAAACAATAATTATTTGTAAGCAACAAAATTATGGGCATGCACTTTGAAATATAGAATATATCATGTTTTGTGCTTAAAGATATTATGATGGTCATGTGAACACCAGTTGGGCATGGCTAGCTTTTAGTCAAATGAAGCCATTATATACTGTGGAATGTGAAGAAGAAGATAATATGATGATTCTCAAAAGCTTGTATTCGTGATAAACTAAACTGGTTGTATAAGGAACACATGTAAAGCAAGTGCTCTAATTCTAATATCTACATGTCAATTGACTAGAAATTTATTTACATGGAATAAACCATATAACTGTAAACACTATCTCAAATTGATAAAGTTGACTTCCTAGTGCAACCATGGGGTAGTCAAGCTAATTGGATAAACCACATAAACTCTTAGAGTAACAATTTGGGTTGGTTGGTCAAAACAACCAAAGCCAAACACGGCTGGAGCCCTAACGCGTCTACAACTAACCCAAAGATGAACCATTTGATATGTTCAGCCAAAAGGGCTAAGTGGTTGGTTTCCCTAAGCACTTGGAAAGCACTAACAGGATGGTAAACCGTTTCACCATGACTGAGTAAAATTGTACCCATAAAAGAAGAATGAAGCAAATACGAAACTAATGGTAAAATTGTGGGTGTGTGATGGGTGTCAGTTGGGATTACTGAACCTTCACCCAGATTTTGACCTAGTTCCAACATTGTTTGAAACAATGGTGTTACTATGCCTGAAAAATCTTTTCCTTCCTTTTTCATATTAACAAAAAACTTTTTAGAATGAGAGAGTGGAAGATAAGTTTTTGAATGACTTTTCTTCGCAGAAAATTGTTTGTCCATAAGTAATTGTAAAAACCTTGGATATAAGTAAAATTTGCTTGCAGATTTATCCAAGTTCTTAACCATACCACCAAAAATCACTTTTGAAAAATTATACTTTTGGTTTGTAGCCAAGCAGACTATCATTGCAGCTAAACTCATTCCAGCCAGTTGACTTTGGACTAAGACACTGTAAGATGGTATGAATCAAGAATTTCCACTGACGGGAGAAAGATCCTATTGAAAATTTTAAAGAATCATTTTTCCTTACATACCTCATTAGTGCAAGGTTTTCAAAAAGTATAGAGTTTGAGAAACACTCAATTCTCTTAGTATCTGCCAGGTGAAGAACTCTCCTAATAGATGCCTCAGTAATGAGTATTTCCTGCCCATCTACAAGGGCATGGATCTGTTCTTCCCCATTAATAGTTTTGACCTTTGCAGTAGACCAAAACTGTTTAATGTGGGAAATATATATAGTAGGGTTTACTGTTAATGAAAAACTAATATGACTTGCATTTAAGAAATCAATGATTTCAGTAAACCCTTCAGACTCTTTGGGATTTTGCAAAAATGCAACCATGTTGTGTTGGTCAGCAAAAGAGAAAGTCGACATTGTGTAATTTTGAAAAATCGTGTAGGGTTTTGTTGGGTTTTGCAATTAAACGATAAAAACAAGTTAGGGTTTAGTTTGAGAGAGTTTTTGATCGGATAAAAACACTTGTGTGTATGATTGAAGGATATAAACCCTTAATCGTTCAAAGTTCTAAAACAGTACCCTGCACTCTCAAACTTAGCAGCAGAAACCTAGCAGCATTAATTTAGGCTTAGCAGCACTAACTTATGCTTAGCAGCAGTAACTCAGCTTCCACCTCCAACAACTTATTTATCAACACTCCAACATTTGTTTTTGCTTATCCTGCAAAAGATTAGTCCAAAAACACAAAACCACAAGCAATAACACAATACACAATAATCATATCATCAATTATACTTAGCAGTCTTAAGTATAACTAGCAACATTAACACATCAGTTCTAAGTATAACTAGCAACACTAAGTATACTTAGCAGCAAAAACAATTTATTGACTTAAATAACAGTACTAATCCTTACAAAACTTTACAAAAACACAAAGAGATAAGAGATTTTAAAGATTTAACATTCCAATACTGGCAATCAAAAATTGAAATCAACCCACATTAAAAGCTTTTGTGAGCAAATCTGCAACATGATTGTCAGTATGAATTTTAACTATTGGAATTAACTTCTTTTCATAACAATCTCATATAAAATGATGTCTTATCTCTATATGCTTTGTTTTTTAGTCATAAATAGGATTTCTAATTATGCACATAGTACTGCTATTATCAATAAATATTTTGGTATGCATAAAATTGTAACCATAATCCAGCAATTGATTCTGAATCCAGAGCACTTGTCCACAGCAACTTGAAGCAGCCACATACTCAGCTTCTGTTGTGGAATTAGCAATCACAGTTTGTTTCTTGCACTGCCATGAAATCAACATACGTCCTAGAAATTGACAACCTCCTGTTGTAGATTTCCTATCCAAGCTTGCTCCAGCATAATCACTATCAGTGTATGCTACCAAATCAAAAGGTGACTCTTTTGGATACCAAAGGCCCAATTTAGGTTGACCTTTCAGGTATCTAAAATTTCTTTTCACAACATTAAGATGTGAAACTTTTGGTGTGACTTGGTATCTGGCACAGGCACACAGTGCAAACATAATATCAGGTCTTGAAGCTATAAAATACATCAATGAACCAATCATTGATCTATATAAGTGTACATCAACTTCTTCACCATCTTCATCCTTGAGCAAAGGTTTGGAAGTTTCCATTGTTGTCTTTGCAGACTTTACATCAATAAACCCAAACTTCTTCAAAATATCAACCATATATTTATCTTGACTAATAAATATGCCATCCTCCTTTTGCTTGACTTGTAACCCTAAGAAGAATGTGAGTTCTCCCATAGAACTCATCTGAAACCTTTCATGCATCAATGTCTCAAACTCAATGCATAACACCTTGTTTTTAGATCCAAAGATAATATCATCAACATAAACTTGAACTAACAGAATATCATCTTTGTTTCTTCTGATAAAAAAGGTCTTGTCAATCTTCCCTCTACTAAAACCATTTTCCAACAAGTATGTTGACAATGTATCATACCAAGCTCTGGGAGCTTGATGTAAACCATAAAGTGCTTTTTCCACCTTGTATACCTTATCAGGAAAGTCAGGATCTTCAAATCCAGGTGGTTGAGAGACATAAACTTCTTTTTCAATTGTCCTATAAATAAAAGCACTTTTCACATCCATCTGATACACCACAAAATCTTTGTATGTAGCATAAGCCAAGAACAACCTTATAGCTTCAATTCTTGCAACTGGGGCAAAGACTTCATCATAGTCAATTCCTTCTTCTTGAGTATATCCATGAGCTACTAATCTTGCCATGTTTCTAACCACAATGCCTCTTTCATCCATTTTGCTTATGAAAACCCATTCAGTACCAATAACTCTATTTCCATTTGAAAAATATACTAGAGTTTAAACTTCTTGTAGCTTGAAGTGTAGAAGCTCTTCCTGCATAGCCTCCACCCAGCTTGGATCCTGTAATGCTTTATGTGCATTCTTGGGTTCTATTTTTGATAGAAAACAAGCAAACAAACAGTTTTGAAGGTCTTTATGACTGTTTCTTTGATTGAGAGATCTAGCAAAGAAACCTTGTTCCTTCAAATCTTTTTTCATTCTTCTTGTTTGAACAGTTGACTTCACATCTCCAATGATTTGTTCTTGAGGATGATGCTTATGAATTCTGGTAGTTGGAATAGGACTGACAAGGATAGTATCATCCATGTTGTTTATGTCAGCCTTTGCACTAACTTCTTCATCATCAGTATCAGCATAGATATTTTCCAAAGGAGGCATGTTTGGATCAACTGGATATTCATCTTCATCAACAGCAATGCCTTCTTTATCAGCAGTATTAACAGTTTTATTATTGTTAATGATGTTAGTGTTGTTACCATCATTAGCAGCATTAACATCATTAGAACTGCTAACATTATCATCCTGCACTTGTTCCTCAGTTTCTTTTCTTGAATATTGATCATTCTGCTTTACTTCCTCACTTGAATATTTAACACCATCTTCTTTATCATCTTTTGGATCTTCATTTTGATCATCTTCTTGTGAACTCTTTGGATCTTGGGTTGAGATAAGTGGATCAGCAGTCCATATAGGTAACAAAATGTACTTTTGTGCAGATTCTGTCTCCTTTCTAACTTGTGTACCTGCATCAGTATTAGCTTTTGTACCTGCAAACTCATTAGACTGTGTACCTGCAGCAACTGGCTCATAATTCATTGTTTTGGTTAGGGCATCAATATCAAACAGCCAGTTTGGTCCACTACCTGCAACATTAGGTTTACTCTCACTAAACTTAATGTGCAAGCTCTCTTCTACTTTCCTGGTTCTACTATTGAACACTCTAAAAGCTTTGCTATTCAATGAGTATCAAACTTGCCTAAGTGATCTATGGTATTGAGGATAGTAACAGGACACCCAAATGGTCTTAAAAAGCTTAACATTGGTGTTCTACCATGTAAAAGTTCATAAGGGGTCTTGTTATGAGGCTTAACTACTAAACTTCTATTTTGCACATAGCAAGCAGTATTAACTGCTTCTGCCCAAAAGGTAGTAGGTAACTTAGAATCAGCTAACATTGTTCTAGCAGCCTCAATTAGTGTCCTATTTCTCCTCTCAGCAACACCATTCTGTTGAGGAGTCCTAGCTACACTATACTGTCTCATAATACCCTTCATCTCACAAAACTGATTCATATCCCTATTCTTGAATTCATTTCCATTGTCACATCTTATCACCTTAACCTTATGATTAACTAGGTTTTCTATCCTGGTTATGAAAGTCATAAGAATGCCACTGCTTTCATCCTTAGTTGCTAAAAAGAAAACCCAAGTAAACCTGCTAAAATGTTGGTCCAAATAAATCGATGTGGAACATATGTAAAGGCTGATTTATTGAGTTCACTACCTTTGTCTTACAAGAAGCTCTGTGTTGCTTTCCCTTATGACAAGCAACAAAGGTTTCATTATTTTCAAAAACTTTAGAAGGTAAACCTCTAACAAGGTTTCTTTTAACCAATTTATTCATTGTTTTGAAATTTAAGTGTCCAAGCCTTCTATGCCAAAGCTTAGATTCATCAGATGTGGCCTTTGCAAAGAGACAAGTCAAACCTCCTTTGTGAACCATGTTCTTTAAATCAACACTGTATATATTGTACTTTCTAGGAACCTCAAGCAAAACATGACTTTCATCAGTTAACTTAAAGTCAAGAGACAAGACAAAACATTCAGTGTCTGTAAAAAGAACACTGTTATTTTTGTCACACATTTGTGAGACACTAAAGAGATTAAACTTAAGTTCTTTTACAAAGTACACATTATCAAAATCTAATTCACCAGTTTTGATTATACCTTTACCTGTGATTTTCCCTCCTTTGGGATTACTCCCAAAAGCAACATATCCTCCATCAATTGCTTCAAAATCAGTGAGATAGGACATGTTTCCTGTCATGTGCCTTGAGAATCCACTGTCGACAACTCCTTGATCCTGTAACTCTACCTGTGGATTTCCCTGCACATAAAGTAAGAAAATCAGTTTCTCTTGTGGTCCCAAGCCATTATTGACTCGGATCTGCCTTGTGCATCAACATAATTATATTTCTTTAAAACTATTGATGCAATGCTGTGTCTGGAAACATAATCTAAAACTTTAACTTTTGGTTTCCAGACCCAATAAGCTGAGGCCTTAACAACATAAAAATGATCACCCCAAACAGTATCAATCACTGCTTTTGGCTTAGCAGTATTAACTACTGCTTTTGCCTTAGCAACATTAACAACTGTATTCCTTTGAATGGGCTTCTTTTCAGTTGAATGTGCTCTTTTTGAAAACTGTGATATTGACTTAGCACCATTCACTGTTCTTTTTGTGGAAGCAGCACTAACTGATCTAGCAGTATTAATCAATACTACTGGTTTAAAAACATTTTGCTTGGCAGTATTAACTAATACTAAACCAGACCTCATTTGTACTGCTCTTGGAACTATGTTTCTTTTAGCAAAGGGGTGATATTTTTTAGCAAAACTTTGGTGATACACTCTCTGAGCATAGTTCCATACGGGTTTTTGATAGTAATAACAATTATCATGCAAATATTCAAAACTACCACAAACATAACAAGCTTTGTTAAATATCTCAAAGTTACTTCCTAACCTATGAGACATCATATCATTCCAATTCCTTTGGTTCCCTCTAGGCATGTTAGTGTATATCCTAGGTTGCTCAACAGTTCTCCTAGCATTTTGTTCCTGTGAATTAGGTTTAGCAATATTTGTCTTTTCAACACTAGGCCTGACTGTTTTTCGTTCAACCTTAGGTGTACACTCAACCTGATCCTCATCATCAGATACCCAATCTTCAATAATTGGTGCATCAGTATACTTCTTTTCAACTTTAGGCTTTTCCTCATTAAACTTAGCATTACTACTCTCACCTACAGGCTTATCAGCAAACTCATTTAAACAAGATAATTCTGGCAAAGGAGGTGCAAATTTTCCTATAATGGGAAGGGGAACCTCATTATAGTCTATGCCACTACCTTTCCTCATAAGTTGGCACTCTATTATCTTGTTAACACCTTCAGATGCATGTTCAAGCCTATTCACTTTAATTTTAATGCCCTCTTTTTCTTGTTGAACTACATCCTTTTCTTTTTGACCCTGTTCTAGCCTCTTAGTAAGCTCTTTAATAATGTTTTCTTTGACATAAAGTTTTCTTTCTAAAACATTAACCTTCTCTACATACTCAGTCTCATTCTGCTTAAAGAATTCAATTCTTTGTTCAACAGACTTTAAACCTACTTTATAGCCTAAATTATCTAACTCAGACTTCTTTAAATCTTCAATTAATTTTTCATTCCTAGCCTTAAGCAACTCAACAGTAACTAAACAAGATTTATAAGAACAACCAGAATCATTAGATACCTTAGAGTCAGAACTTGATGAAGAAGAATAAGCCATGAGTTCAAAGTTTGGTCCTTCTGCTACTTGGTTACTCCAATCATATCCACCCAAACCATCACAAGACACCAAAGCTGTGGAATTTGTAGGTTCCATAGACACAGTTTTCCCTGAGCTTTCTCCATTCATGTAGTCTTGGGTCTTTGGTGCCTTGCACTCTCTTGCAAAGTGTCACTTTCTGTGACAGTTGTAGCATTCTACCTTAGACTTATTAAACCCCATGTTGTCATTCCCATTGACTTTGAGCTGCCTTCCTGTACTCTTCAAGAATCTCCTTGCCCTCATTGTCAACATAGCCATCTGCCACTTCAAGTCTATCTCTTCAAGATCATCTGGATGAATCTGTTCCAAGTCCTCATGTACAATATGAGAACTATTAGATTGACCAACCAAGAAAGCATAGATAACAACATCACTCAAGTTGTCAAAGTTTGTAGAACTAGCAGCATTAACTTGAGTGCCAGGAGTAGTAACTCCATGAGCAGTTTTAACTGCTTCACTAGTACTGCCAGAACTGTTATTGGAGGAGGACATAAAAGCCAAGTTTTGTGAGCTTGAGGATGAGCTAGATGACCCTTTGACTTCAGGTACATACACTTTAAGATTGTTGTAAAGGTCATCCATACTCATTGTGTCTAGATCATCCTTATTTCTCCACACCACAGTATATGTATGCCACTCTGGTGACAAGCTTCTTAGAAACTTCTTATTTATTTCTTCTTGGGGAATTGTTTCTCCCAAAAGTGCTAATTGACTGACAAGCTTCTGAAGTCTGTCAAAGGTTTGATCAAGATTCTCAGAACTTGAAGCATCAAAGTTCTCATATTGTCGCTTCAAAAGATTCTTCCTTGTCTTCTTAGTAGCAACATTCCCTCCAAATCTCTTCTCAATAGCTGCTAACAAAGACTTAGCATCCTTGATAGAATTAAAAATCAACTGATGTTCATTAGGAATGCCCATCATGAGAGTGCTTCTAGCCTTAACCTCCAATATTCTTTGTGCCTTTTCTTTAGCAGTTTTAATAGGCACAATAGTCACAACACCAGCAACAAATGTTTCAGTTTTTGGTAAGCTATCACCAATCTCTATGACCTCCCACATAGAGTAGTCAATCATCTGAATATACTGCTCGATTCTCATTCTCCAGAGCTCATACTCACCAGGCTTGAGCATTGGTACCTTTGATGCAACAATCATATGTGTAGACTCTGAATCCATGTCTTTAGTAAGGTCTAAAACATATTGAATTCAAACAGGTTCTTCTTGATCACAACTTCTAGATCACAAGCTCTGAAACCGCTTGTGGAGTTTGTTAGAACTCCTTAGATCGTTTTGAGCTCTAGGAATAACAATAAAAAAGGTTAACAATATACGCAGCGGAATTAAATAAGACATCAATGTTATTGTTAACAAGGTTTTTCTTCATTATTTTCTATAACAATTACATAAACGACTAGCCCCAATTCTACATGATCAATTGTAGAACGGTTACTCAACAATAACAGGGATCAAAGATCCTTGAGGCTAAACTAAAACTAACCTAGGCGCTTACACAAACAACCAAACACCTAGACACACACACTTTTACTAGTCGACTACATCTTTACATGTGCACACTAAAACATACGCCCTATGTCTCTTTATATAATAGAGATATTAGGGTTTACAAAGACTCATAACTGTATTAGGAAACAAATACTTTCCTAATCTTTTATCAATATCTTCTAAGGTATCTTCTATAATCTTCCATAGCTTGTAGAATTCCTTCTTTTTCTTTTAAGTCCTTGTAGTTTCGTATTTACTTCATTCTTCTTTTATTGTTTTGTATTATCAACTCAATATAAAACCCAACAAGTATCAAGGTAATTTTCTCCAAATACCATTTACAGAAGCGTTTATTAACTTAATGTATAACAAAACTCTTCCGATCTCTTAGGTAAATCATCAGGGACAGGAGAATCTGTTGTAGGAACACCTACTATAATAATAAATTATAAGAGTATGAAATGGCCATAGGCACGAACAATTGTATGTAGTTCATGTACGAATTAATATAACCAATAGCATTGTTTACTGAGAATAGTGACTATATTGTTAGTGCAAATATTACGATATTTAAACTAAACGATTTCTTCGGTTTTAATAATGACAAACATGTAACTTGAAATGTATAACGTAAAATGCGCAAGTTACTTGTAAACACAAATCATCAATTCATACTTACTTCAACATCTCTCGACGTCTCAAGTATACCTCAACAGAGTCGTAGATATCCATCCTGACGTAAATCACTCAAGGTATGAACAGACAAATTTAAACTTGACGAATGATCAAAGGATTAAATTTTTGTTCAAAGAATTCACATTTTTAATGAGACAAAACATTTTTTCAAGAATACATTTTACAAATTATTTTTGAATTAAAAAGAAATGTTTTATTTTGAAAAATAAGTTTAAAAATCCCAACAGCTATTCCCACCCCCCTAAAACAGCTCCAAACATCCCCAAATAAACCTTCACTACTAAAAACAAAAAAGGGAGCGTTTTTGTCTGGGACGACACCACTAAATTTAAAGGTACCGTCTGAACTTTAGTGGTACCGTCTGTCTGTAACGGCTAGTTTTTCTTTGTCTATATATAGTGGACCATTTTACACTTCCAACTTGATTTTTTCAGTTAGTTTTCTTTGGTCTAATCCCTTCTTATTTAGATCACTTTCTTTGATCATTTAGAGAGTCTTAGCTTGTTTAAGAGTGATCCTTTCATCCAACCAAGAGATCACCTTCACTCCTCTACTAGTGCAAGAGAAGAACACATAGTATCACAAAGATACAAAGTGTTATAGTGTTAGTCTAGTGCACTCGTAATATTTGTTACGCGCTTGTTGTATCTTGCTATACATCAAGTCGTCTATCATCTTGTTTAGTTAGTTTGTGTGGATCATTGTGATCTTGTAGAGATCGGGGAGATATTTTGTAGCTTGTGTTGTTATCGGGTGGATCGTGAGTAGATCGGGTAGATGGAGTGTAGATCATGTGGATCTTGTAGCTTGTGTGATATGTGAGGATCGGGTAGATCGTGAGTGAGATTGGTACTAGCTAGATTAGTACTCGACATTTAGCTTAATGTCGAAAAATAATGTAAGCGAAGCGGTTTATGTGTTTAGGCCTCAAAACACAAGGTTTGTTATGTTGGGCCATAAAACATAACGGGTTTTGTTGTACCCGAAGAAGAACTCGACATCTAGCTTAGTGTCGGAAAATATTGTAAGCGACGTTGTATGGTTTTCTCCGCCAAGGAGGGAGCTCGTTGATTAGTGAAGTAACTCTCGAGTTGGATACTCGGGGAGTGGAGTAGGGCGAAGAGGAGCTTCGTGACCGAACCACTATAAATAATCGTGTCTGGTTTGCGTTCTCTTTCACTTATCTATTTACATTTATTTTTGCATTTATCGCTTTACATTTATCTTTTCATTGTGTTTATGTTTGTGTGGTTTGTTGCTTATGTTGTGTTGACTATGTTTGTGTAGTGGCATGATACTTATTTTATTCTTGTGTGGTGATCTACTTAACATTATCTCTAGTTGTTGTAGATCAATAGTTGACACTTTTCATATTGTGTCACACTTGACTGGGAGTTTGATTCAAAAGTTTCTAAGTTTTTAAACGGAAACGTATTCACCCCCCCCCCTCTACGGTTTCCACATATATCTATACATATAAAAGTTCCTACTGCAAGGTACGTGGGAACATCGAATGTGGCTGCTGATTGTTCGTATTCAACCCAGAATTTCTCGTGATTCAAAATAACTAATCAAATCACCTCGAGGGAATGGACGTGATAGCCTATTATTTTCATGAAAAGTGTTACGACATGCTCTTGTTTGCGCACACACACCAAAAAAAGAGAACAACAATAAAGAAATTAACACATGGTAGCCTAAAATTCGGACAAATGTGATTCGAAATAATTAATGAAATCACCATAAGTGGCCGTATGCACAGGCCTATTATTTTTGTGTAATGTGCTGATATCTGTTCGTATTTACGTGTCCGTACCTAAGATCATAATGACATTCAGAAAATGAGTAAATGGTAGACTAGAACCCGAGTAACATTTAACAGGAGAAATAAATTTACATATCCATGGCATATTAGTTAAATGGTCGCCAAAACTGGAACTCGGCTTACCTGTGGCTGAAACCCTCTCCACAATCCGATTTCCACCATTGAATCTTTTACCAACATTATCACTGCCACATGAATAAAAACTCGCCATTAATTCCATGTTTTCCGACCGTGTTTCCGATACACAGGAACAGAACCACGACAATCGATCAAGTGACACTCACAACCTGTAAATCCCTTCCGCAATTAATAAACCAAAAAAATCAACTTTTTTTTTAATGCAGCAACTTTACAATTAAAGGTGACATGTGTTAACGTTACCCAACCCCAGCTTGCTTATTTAGCTGCCCTTGATACTTCCGGTTGTACCCACCCGCTAAATCCACCAATGAAACCCATAAACTGAACCAACCGGCTGTACAAACACAATAAACCCACCCACTATACCCACCCCTTGTATCCCCTAAACCCATCAACTGAAAAACCCATTAAACAAACCCATTGAACCAACCACACTGACACAACCCACTGAAGCAACCTCATGAAACAACTGACTGACTGAAGCCTCTTAGAACACATGAAAATATAGAGAGAAAATTGGTTCAAGAGAAGGGCTTACAAAAGCTTTAAATGTTGGCGGTGATCATGGCTGCTGTATGTATCACATGGCTGCTCGCTCTTCACAAACGAAATGTAACTGCAGCATACACTCATTCAATGCAGCACCACATGCCTTTGATCACTGTTGTTCCGCAACGTGGTACCCATTCCTCCATCCTCAGTAAAACTTGTGCCAAATGAATAACTAAAGGTTACAACAAATCAAAGGCTGAAGCAATTCCCATCTTTACATACACCTAAGAAGATAGATCACAACAACGCTAGTTACCTAGATGCATAGGTCGGCTGTGTGAACCGGTTGGTCGTTAGCGCACGTCAGTTCTTCTAACAGTAGTACAAACACCTGTAACAAATAAATAAGGAAAGGTGACCGTAAATTTATCCATTTTATGTAAACAATGCCTTATCAAACTTTATTAAAACAAGATCTAAAAATTTCTGTAAATAGATACATGTTATTGGAAATTAAGCATTTAACAATAATATATACACGAGAATACCTTCTGGTAAGCATCAATTGTATCAGAAAGCATGTTCCAAACTCATATAGATTCGGGTTTACATGAACCCTAATTCCTAAAAATCACCCAAACACGAAATTGACACATAAAGACCTCAAATTGATGATTAAATTAAATATATAACACATTACAATACCTTATTTGTGGATATATGACATAAAATCGGGAGTGATGATTATGAATCGCCATGTTCTGGTGGCTGACTGGTGAGGATGTGGCTGACGACTTTGGGTGGTGACTAGCAATGATCGATAACGGAGACGGTCAAGCGAATTTGGTTTGGTTGAAGACCAAAAGAGAGAACGTGAGAGGAGATGAAGATGATAAGTTTGTGGATGTGAGATGTGAGGTTGCTAATAGTTTGATACTTGGATGGAGGGATAATTTGACTTTTGGGGAAAACTTAGAGCGGGACAACTGAAAATGAGAGAGGGAAATTCTATTTTCTTTGGAGGGATTATAGAATCTAATTTATATATTTTATAAACCAACTAGTTTTAGAATTCATAAACACACGGGGCTTAGCCAGATATTATAACGGGTAATAATATTTTAATAATTTTATTTTGAAGTTAAATATTGTGACAATTCATAAGTAACTTATTTTAAGATTAAATATAATACAATTATAACTCGTACGTCTATTAGTAGCCGATTTGAACAGGGTGATAATGGTTTGCTAATCTACACTCATTAAGTTCTCAGCTAATCATTGAGATTCATTTGCGATACAAACTAATCCTAGTTGTCATCTAGCTATTTATTAATTTAGTGTTTACAACTAGCTACTTTAACCTAATAGTCTAACAAGCGTTTATCCAATTAGTGACATTTATGTATCCCTAATCACTCATACGTGAGGCGTCTAAAAATATGAATATTAATGTAAAATTACTTAACATCCAAAGCTCATCCTATGGATAAAATCAAGTCATACACATAGATGAAAGTAAATATGGATAAACTCAACAATTATGTATGGTATGTATTGAGGGTTTGGGTTGGTCGACTATTCAGTTTCCCACGTTTGGTAAAGACCCCAGAATGTGACAAAAGTCACGAGTTGGGGTAACGCTCACGAGTCGACTCAGTTGGTTTGTGTCAATTACCCTATAGAGGATAATAGACTTGAATGTGGAGTTCCCAAGGCAGGATATGTTGCTTGGGATTAGCTTGATCCATTTCGAGAAAATGGTCTAGTATTTATAAGGAGACCTTTAGGGGTGTGAGAACCTGTAAAGGCAATCTGATGGTCCACATAGTGTGTAAAGTAGAGTGCGTTGATTGGCTAAATGCCTATATACAACTTTCTTGTTATTATCTTGAATGGAAGTGGTGTGTATAGTATAGTGGATTGACGATTGCTATAGGCACCATGACTTATTATATATGGTAAGAACGTAATAGTCGTTTCTTTAAAAGGGAAGTCGCGCTCGATGAAGCAACTGACTGATGTCATTATCCCGATTACACGTCTTAAATTGTCAACACTTAAAATGAAAGCCATCGGTGAATACTAAAGATGTTATGAACGTCTAAAACTTGAATTCTACTCGAGTTCCCACGTCATGGGGGTATAAACCGAGGTTTCATGCGTGAACCCCTAAGTGTTACACATAAATAGCAATCCGTAAATAGGTTTATATACAAACTTACAATTACTTACAACGATACAAATATATGTAGGTCTTAAAAACAAGTGTAGTACATTACAATATATAGAACCGTATATTCTGTCGGTAATCCGTTTTCATCCGTTTTTATACGTTTTCATCTGTTTTCGTCTGTTTTCGTCCGGTTTTTTACGTTTTTATACGTTTTCATCTGTTTTCGTCTGTTTTCGTCCGGTTTTTTACGTTTTTATACGTTTTCATCCGTTTTAGTCCCTTTTTTTACGTTTTTATATGTTCTCATCCATTTTCGTTTGTTTGTATACGATTTCATCCGCATTTTTATGTTTTCATCAGTTTTTGTCAATTATTTTTTACATTTTTATACGTTTTCATCCGTTTTAGTCCCTTTTTTTGTTTTTATACATTTTCGTCCGTTTTTTTACGTTTTCGTTCATTTTCATCTTATTTTATACGTTTTCGTCCGTTTTTTTACGTTTTCGTCCGTTTTTACATGTTTTAGTCCTTTTTATACGTTTTCATCCGTTTTTTACTTTTTTATACGGTTTCATCCGTTTTATACTTTTTCATCCGTTTTAGTCCGTTTTTATACGTTTTCGTCCGTTTTTGTACGTTTTTGTCCGTTTTCATCCATTATTATATGTTTTCGTCCGTTTTTATACGTTTTCATCCATTTTCACACGTTTTCGTTCATTTTTTTAGGTTTTCGTCCATTTTTATGGTTTCATCTATTTTTTACGCTTTCGTCTGTTTTTTTTTTCACATTTTTATATGTTTTCATCCATTTTTGTCCGGTTCTATGCTTTTTTATACATTTTCATCTGTCTTGCTTACGTTTTCATCCATTTTTTACGTTTTTACACGTTTTCATCCGTTTTCATCTGTTTTTATACGTTTTCTTCTGTTTTCGTCCATTTTTATACGTTTTCATTCATTTTCCTCCTTCTTTTACGTTTTTAATCGTATAAAAATGGAAGAAAATGTATAAAAACGTATAATACTATATGAAACGTATATAACTGTATAAAAATGGATGGGAAGGACGAAAACAATAAAAAAAAAATCAAAACGAATGAAAACGGACGAAAACGTAAAAAAAACATATGAAAACAAATGAAAGCGTATAAACGTAAAAATGGAAGAAATTGGAGGCGAACGTATAAAAATGGATGAAAACGTTTAATAACTTAAGAAAACGTATAACAACTGAATTAAACGCAAAAAAAATGGACGAAAACGGATGAAAACGTATAAAAACGGATGGAAACGCAAAAAAATGGACGAAAACGTATAAAAACAGACGAAAACGTATAAAAACATACGAAAATGGATGAAAACGTAAAAAAATCGATGAAAACGTATAAAAACGGATGAAATCATATATAAATGTATAAAACGGATAAAAACGTATAAAAACGAATGAAAACATATAAAAACTGACGAAAACATACAAAACTGATGAAAACGCATAAAACGGACAAAAACATATAAAAACTGACGAAAACGTATAAAAACTAATAAAAAAGTAAAAAAAATGGACGAAATCGTTTAAAAATGGACCAAAACGTAAAAAAATGAACAAAAACGTAAAACAAGGACGAAAACGTATAAAAACAGACGAGAATGGATGAAAACGTAAAAAATGGACGAAAACAAATGAAAACGGATGAAAACGTATAAAAACGGACAAAAACGTATAAAATGACGAAAACGTATAAAAACTGATGAAAACGTAAAAAATGACGAAAACGTATAAAAATGGACGAAAACGCATAAAAACGGATATTGAATACTATTTGTCTTTGAAACAAAAAACCTGGGAAACCTAAAAAAACACGACCCGACTAGACCCATACCCATCTAGACCCATCCTTTCAAGTAACCCATCTCGACCCATCCTTTCAAGTAACCCATCTCGACCCATACACCCAAGACCTAACCCGACCCAACCCAACCATTTTGTCATCTCTAATATTTACTGGGTAAAGTGACCAAAAGTGTTAATAAGTGTGACCATATGCTGTTTAAAGTGAAGAAATGTGTATTTTGTGTGACTATTGATCATCAAATGGTCACATGAATTTTATGTTTGTGTGGCCATTTGTAATTCTTAGGCACACCAAGCATGTTTGATTTGGGTATTTAGTCACATACAATTAAGCATAAAGTGGCCAAAAGTGTTAAAAAGTGTGACAATATGCTGTTTAAAGTGAAAAAATGTTTATTTTGTGTGACTATTGATCATCCAATGTGCACATGAATTTTATGTTTGTGTGGCCTTTTGTAATATTTAGTCACACAAAACATGTTTGTTTTGGGTATTTAGTCACATACAATTAAGCATAAAGTGGCCAAAAGTGTTAATAAGTGTGACTATATGCTGTTTAAAGTGAAGAAATGTGTATTTTGTGTGACTATTATTCATCCAATGGCCACATGAATTTTATGTTTGTGTAGCCTTTTGTAATATTTAGTTACACAAAGCATGTTTGTTTTGGGTATTTAGTCACATACAATTAAGCATAAAGTGACCAAAAGTGTTAATAGGTGTGTGACCATATGCTGTTTAAAATGAAGAAATGTGTATTTTGTGTGATTATTGTTCATCCGATGGTCACATGAATTTTATGTTTGTGTGGCCTTTTGTAATATTTAGTCACACAAAGCATGAAATTTAATGATGACCGATTTCACAATTTGCTCTAAATAATAGCCACATGAATACTTCACGATGTGACTGTTATAAACATATTGGTCACATATAATCACTTTAAATGTGGCCATAAACATAATTTAGTCATACATTTGTGATATGTTGTGGCTATTGAAAAGGCATATAGTCACATGATCATTCTAGAAGTAAATGTGACTATACAAATTATCTTTTGGCAAGCTAACACAAACTAAACTTCAAACACACATATTAAGTTACGTAACCATATGTACTGGATTTTGGCTACACTTAAATAATGTGTGACAAAACGTTTAGTGTGACCATATATGGCATTTGGTCACAGTGTTCAAGTGTGACATATATTTGTCACTGTTTATATGTATATCGTGACTAATGCTTCAACCTTACTTTTCATTTGTCACGCGTTGCAAATTCAGATGTGGCTAAATAATTAGCAAAAGATAGCAGTCACCCTTAAATAATGTGTGACAAAACTTGAATGTATGATTTAGACACATAAAAAATTACTTCATGTGACTAATGCTTCAAGCTTACTTGTATTTGACACGCGTTCCAAATTCATATGTGGTTAAATAATCAGAAACAAAATTACCAGTTACCTTTAGCCACATAATGTTCGATTGTGTGGCAATACAGTTCTAATGGTCACACGATTAAAATTTTCATGTGTGGCTAATTAGTAAATGTTGTCTATTTTTTTACCTTTAGCCACATAAATATGTGAATGTGTGGTCGTTCCATTTTGCCCATGTGTGACGAAATATCATTTTTGTACTAGTGTCTACATAAACTTGAACCAGCAAAATATCATCTTTGTGTCTTCTAGTGAACAAAGTCTTATCAATCTTCCCTCTTTGAAACCCATTGTCCAACAGGTATGTTGACAAGGTTTCATACCATGCTCTAGGAGCTTGATGTAAACCATAAAGTGCCTTTTCAACCTTGTAAACTTTTTCAGGAAAGTCAGGATCTTCAAACCCTGGTGGTTGACAAATATACACCTCTTCTTCAATTTTCCCATAGAGCAAAACACTCTTGACATCCATCTGATATACCACAAAGTCTTTAAATGAATCATAAGCTAAGAACAGCCTAATTGCTTCAATTCTTGCAACAGGGGAAAAGACTTCATCATAGTCAATCCCTTCTTCTTGTGTGTATCCCTGAGCAACTAATCTTGCTTTGTTTCTTATCACAATTCCTCTTTCATCCTTCTTGTTTCTGAAAACCCATTTTGTACCTATAGCCCTTTTGCCATTAGGTAAATCTACTAGAGTCCAAACTTCTTGCAGCTTAAATTGTAGAAGTTCTTCCTACATAGCTTCTACCCAGCTTGAATCAGTCAATGCTTGGATTGTCTTTTTGGGTTCCACTTGTGATAAAAAGCAAGCAAACAAAACAATTTTGAATTTATTACTGTTTCTTTGTTTAATAGTTCTAACAAAGAGCCCTTCATCTGTCAAATTCTTGGTCATCTTCCTTGTTTGTACAGCAGAATGCACATCTCCAATAATTTGTTCATGTTGATGATCTTTGTGAATTATTGTAGTTGGAATAGGACTGACCTGAATTGTTTCTTCCAAATTGCCCATATCAGCCTCTTTACCAGCATCTTCATCATCAGTTTCAGCCCATACATCTTCCAATATAGGCATGTCTGGATCATCTGAATATTCACTGCTATCTTTTTCACCAATAGCATCATCTTGTATGCCAGCAGCATTAACAATTGAACTAGCAGTATTAACTCTGTTAGTGTTGTTAGTGATGTTAACATCATCATTCTTCTCTTGATCATCATTTTTGTTGTCTTTTCAAGGATCTTCATCATCCTTCTTGTCATCATCACTTGAATGCTTGACTTCATCATCTTGAGAACTCTTTGGATCTTGGTTTGAGATTGGTGGATCAGCAGTCCATAATAGTAGCAAGATGTACTTCTTTGCAGGTTCTGCCTCCTTTCTAGCTTGACCTGCAACATCATTTGCTTTTTTACCTGCAAAACCATTAGACTGTGTACCTGCAGCAACTGACTCATAATTCATTGTTTTGGTCAGTGCATCAATATCAAACAGCCAGTCTGGTCCACTATCTACAACATTAGGTATACTCTCACTAAACCTAATATGTAAGTTCTCTTCCACTATCCTTGTTCTACTATTGAATACTCTAAAGGCTTTACTATTGAGTGAGTATCTAACAAAGAAACCTTCATCAGCCTTACCATCAAATTTGCCTAAGTGATCTATAGTATTGAGAATAGTAACAGGACACCCAAATGGTCTCATAAAACATAAAATTGGTGTTCTGCCATGAAAAAGTTCATATGGGGTCTTGTTATGAGGCTTAACAACTAACACTCTATTTTGCACATAGCAAGCAGTATTAACTGCTTCTGCCCAAAAAGCAGTTGGCAACTTAGAATCAACTAGCATAGTCCTAGCAGCCTCAATTAGTGTTCTATTTCTCCTCTCAACAACTCAATTTTGTTGAGGAGTTCTAGCTACACTATACTGTCTCATAATACCCTTCATCTCACAAAACTGATTCATATCCCTATTCTTGAATTCAGTTCCATTGTCACATCTAATCACCTTAACCTTCTTGCCTGATAAGTTTTCTACTCTAGTTATAAAAGACTTAAGAATGCCACTGGTCTCATCCTTAGTAACTAGAATGAAAATCCAAGTAAACCTACCGTAATCATCTGTGTAAACTAGGCAATACATTTTCTTCATTAAACTTTTTACAAAAGTTGGACCAAACAAATCCATATGCAACAATTGTAAAGGTTGGCTGACAGAGTTCACTGTTTTGGTCTTAAAAGAGGGTCTGTGCTGCTTTCCCTTCTGACAAGCAACACAGGTTTCATCATGTTCAAAAAGTTTGGAAGGTAAAACTCTTACAAGATTTCCCTTAACCAATTTATTCATTGTTTTAAAATTCAACTGACCTAGCCTTCTATGCCAAAGTTTAGATTCATCAGATGTGGCTTTTTCAAAGAGACAAGTTAAACCTCCTTTGGGAACCATGTTCTCCAAATCAACACTGTATATATTGTCCTTTCTAGGAACTTTAAGTAAAACTTGACTTTCATCAACTAACTTAAAGTCAGGAGATAAGACTATACATTCAGTGTCATTAAAAAGAACATTGTTCTTTTTATCACACATTTGTGAGATACTAAAGAGATTAAACTTTAGCTCTTTTACAAAGTAAACATTCTCAAAATCTAATTTACCAATTCTAATTGTACCTTTGCCTGTGATTTTCCCTCTTTTGGGGTAACCTCCAAAGGCAACATATCCTCCATCAATTTCTTCATAATCAGTAAGATAGGACATGTTCCCTGTCATTTTCCCTAAGCATCCACTATCAATCACTCCTTGATCCTGTAACTCCACCTGTGGATTGCTCTGCACATAAGGTAAGAAAATCAGTTTTTTTGGGGACCCAAGCCATTACTGGCTTGGATCTGCCTTGTGCATCAGCATAATCAAACTTCTTTAGGATTATTGATGCACGGTCATGTTTGTAAACATGGTCTAAAACTTCAATTTTTGGTTTCCAAACACAACAAGCTGAGGCCTTAACGGCATAAAAATGATTTCCCTCAATAGTATTAATTACTGCTTTTGGCTTAGCAGTATTAACTAATGCTTTCTTTTGAATGGGCCTTTTGCAGTTTGGTGTGCTGTTTTTGATAACTGTGACATTGATTTAGCACCATTCACTGTTCTTTTTGTGGGAGCACTATTAACTGGTCTAGCAGCATTAGTCAATACTGTTGTTTTAGAAACATTTTGCTTGGCAGTATTAACTGATACTAGGCCAGACTTCATTAACATTGTTCTTGGAACCATATTCCTTTTAGCATTGGGTGAGTATTTTTAGAAAAACTTTGGTGATTCACCCTCTGAGCATAGTTCCACACAGGTTTTTGATAGTAATGACAATCATACTGCAAATGTTCAAAACTACCACACACATAACAAGCTTTGTTAAACAACTCAAAATCACTTCCTAATCTTTGAGACATCATGTTATTCCAGTTTCTTTTATTTCCTCTAGGCCTGTTAGTGTTCTCCCTAGGTTGCTCAACTTGATTAATAGTTCTCCTAGTAAACTTGCTGCCAAAACTAGGTTTGACAAACTTTATCTTTTCAACGCTAGATCGAACTATTTTACTTTCAACCTTAGGTGTAGACACAACCTGATCCTCATCATTTGACACCCAATCTTCAATAATTGGTGCATCAGTATACTTCCTATCAATCATCTTAGATTCTCTCTCTTTCTCAATTACAGGCTTAGTAACTAACTCACTTAAACAAGACAATTCAGGTGTAAGAGGCACAAACTTTCCTGTAATAGGAGGGGGAACTTCATTATAGGCTAAACCACTACCCTTTTTTACAATTTGACACTCTATTATCTTGTTCACACTTTCAGATGCATTTCAAACCTATTCACTTTAAATTGAATGCTTTCTTTTTCCTGTTGAACTACATCTTTTTCTTTTTGAGCTTTTTCAAGCCTTTTCCTAAGCTCTGTAATAAGTAATTCTTTTACAAAGAGTCCACCTTCTAAAACATTAACCTTTTCTACGTACTCACCCTCATTATTCTTATAAAATTCAAGTCTTTGTTCTACAGACTCTAAGCCTACCTTATAGCCTAAAATGTGTAACTCAGAATTCTTTAAATCTTCTACTAGTTTATTATTCTGAGCTTTAAGTAACTCAACAGTATCTAAACAAGATTTATAAGAACAACCAGAATCATTAGATACCTCAGAATCAGAACTTGAAGATGAAGATGAAGATGAATAGTCCATAAGAGCATAGTTGGGTCCTTCATCAGCTTGATCACTCCAACCATAGCCACCAAGACCATCACAAGACAACAAGGCTGTCAAAGAAGGTGTTTCCACTG
Organism: Artemisia tridentata subsp. tridentata; assembly: GCA_021014915.2. NCBI lineage: Eukaryota > Viridiplantae > Streptophyta > Magnoliopsida > Asterales > Asteraceae > Artemisia > Artemisia tridentata. The sequence goes on from CP139507.1 coordinate 206,561,994, forward strand.
GTATACTCCTTCTTGAGCCTTCCTTATTCCTGTTGTCTTGGTTCCTTGGAGCTCTATATTCTCTAGCAAAGTGTCCCTTCCTGTGAAAGTTGTAGCATTCAACCTTGGACTTATCAAACCCCATGTTTTCATTGCTATTGACTATGAGCTTCCTACCAGTATCCTTCAAGAATCTTCTTGCTCTCATAGTCAACATAGCCATCTGCCATTTCAAATCCATCACTTTTAAGTCATCTGGTTGAATTTGTACCAAGTCCTCATGTACAATCTGAGAACTATTAGGTTGACTAGCCAGGAATGCATAGATAACAGCATCACTCAAGTTGTCAATGTTTGTAGAACTAGCAGCATTAACTTGAGTGCTAGCAGCAATAACTCCATGAGCAGTATTGTTGGGTCATGAAAAACCCAAGAATACTTAAAACATGACTTGGACACAAATTAACTAAGTGTTAACTTAAACTGAGAACAATTCAAGTCACAGAGAGAACAGCCTCTCAGTGAGTCATCTTCAGGATGCTTAAGGCGAATTCAAATAGAAGGATTCACTACGCAGGAAGGCGGTACTCCCTGAAGTAGCACTTAAGCTAAAGAAGAAGATGATGGTTCAGTGAGTGTTGGACAAGAACTCACTGAACCCTAGTGTAATACCTCAAATTCAGATAACATGTAAAATGACCAAAATGCCCCTACTACTCTAATTATTTAATTAAAAGCTATTATAAGCATCAAATTAATCCGAACTATGTCAAATAAATTACATATGAAATAAAATAAAATTAAGATAAGGCTTTTAATAATTTTTACATGTCCAAATAATTTTTGTACTACCCTACACTCATATAAGAACCGAATTATGTATACATTTAATTAGTTATGTTTTATATTGTTTTAAAAGTAAAGATTATGACAACTAAATTAAGGATATGATCAAGACCAAATCAAATTCTGATTTTTCTTAACAATATGGGTCGAAATTTATGCAAGCCATTCCCTAAAAATCAGATCTCCCATTCTACATATTTTATTCTCCATATTTCTTACTAATTTACAAAACCGTGTAAAACACAAACACCAAATAATTCACCTTTCATTCCATACGAATTTATGGAGGTCCAAAAGCAATTTTTCTGAGTTCAATCTATTGTTAGGAAGCCAAGAAAAATAGTCATTCGAATTATAAAGGCCTAAATTCATTAGTGTCGAATTTTTGTTCAAAAGTGAGGTAAATTCCATTTTAATTCGTACGACCCTTGTATAATTTATTTTCCATTTTTTCTGAGTTCCTCATATCACATATGATCTGTGAAAAATGATTAAAAGGTTTGTTGGTCGCGTTTGTGCTCGTGGGGAATTTTTGGTTCTTGTTATCCGTTCGAGAAGTGTAAATTCATTCAGCCCATTCTACGCGTACCCTATTGGGTTTGGTATTTTTCTCACGTCTCTGACATCATATAAGTCTCAAATAAAATGATAAACATGAACCATGCATGCTCCATGAATTATTTGCGAATTAAACCTTAAAAATGTGTTAAAACTCTAAATAATTATGTATGAATTTTCTTGTCGTGAGGCTTAATTTTTCTAAGCTCTATATAATTCATATAATCTTGGAAAATAGTCGTTCGAGTTTTAGAGGCCTATATAATTCGTAGTGGATTTAATTTTAAAACCGGATTTATAAAAATTAAGGAAAAGAAATAAAATAAAATGGAAAACCCTATTGTATCGATTAGGGTTGGGGTTTATTTTGAAGATTCTGGTCATAAATGCTTGTTTAAGGTTGTTAGTAATCATGGTGTAATGATTGGAATTTTATATTAGGGTTTTGGTGGTTTTTGTTAATTACCGATTTTAAAAATAAAAATAAGAGGGGTTGTTTTGTAAATTCTAAAACTTATGGGATATTTTTATAAGACTTTATAGATCTAAGGAAATGTTTGAAAAATATAAAATGAGGGTCTTGAGTGTAAAATTTGCAAGCTATGAATTTAACTATAAATATGGTGTACGATTTGTAAATAATTAAAGTAGAGGGACTAAAAGTGTAAATTCTGGAAACTTGAAGTTATTTTGAGAAAATAATGATATTAAGAGTATTTCGTGTAATTATGAGTATTTATGGGCTTAATGTGTAATTATTTTGGAATTATGATTGAAATTATAAGTTTTGTAAACTTAAGGGACTAATTGTGTAAATTCTGAAATCTGAGGGGCTGAATAGTACTATATGTAAACTCTAATGTGACATTCTGAATTTTGGTAAAATAATATGCTTGTTTGGTAAATATGGATATTAGAGGGATTAAATCATGGATTATGTAAATATAAGGTTTGCTTTGTAAATATTGTAACTAGAGGGGTATAAACTGTAAAATTATGAAACTAAAGGGATTATGATGTCATTCTGAATAAAATGTGTATTAAATCAGTAACTTGAAGTATCTTCATGTTATACCTTTGAAATTGATGAAATTACAATTAGAACCCTAAACTATGTAAACTTGTCATAATTAACCCTAAAGTTTTATAACTTGATAAAAGATACCTTAATACCATAATATTTTGTAATTAAGGACTTAACTAAATCTGTAATATCAATATCTGGTTAAATATGGAAATCTGTTAATTCTAGAAAACCTACTAAAAGTAGAAAGTTACTAAAAATGGAAAGATAAACTAAAAGTAATAATCTGAATTAGAATCCGTAGTAATTCCGTCTTCTACTTCCTTAGGTGTGAAGAAGGAGAAGCCCTGACCTTTATCTTTGTGTTTGTTTGCTTTTCTGCTGTGCAATAAGGTACAGATATTCTGCCCTTTTTCAGTAAGGGTCTTTCATCCCCTTCTCTTTCAGTCTTTCATTTTCTTTATTAGGATTCCCGATACCACTGCTATGTTCCCTTCTGTTGTGAATCTTTGTTGTGATCTGTTTGTCTTGAACCTTTTGTTTGAACCTCTGCTATGATTCTTTTATTCTGAACCTTTTTCCTGAACTCTGATTGTAAACTTGTTTGTGAACCTTTGATGTGTTTCTTCTGTTCTGAACCTTTCTTGAACCTTTGTGTTTTGATCTCTTGTTCTAAACCCTGAATTTGTGAATCTTGATTGAATCTGATCTGTGAACCTTGTTCTGAACCTTAACCTGATATATCTGTTGTAAACTTTGATTTGATTTTGGTATAAACCTTAACCTGTTAAATCCTTATCTGAACCTAATTGATTTTGAACCTTTATTAAACTACATATGAAACTGTTTAAGAAAAGCTATTTTAAAAAGAAGTGATACCACTTTAAATGAAAACCATTTTTATGAAAGTTTTGGAAGACCATTTTTATGAAAACTATTTGGTAAGATCATTTCAATGAAAACCATTATTAAAGGATTGATTTAAATGAACTTTTGACAGGAACTTCTGAATGGATTATTGCTATGAACTTGTAATTATTAACCTTTGATATACTCTTTTGGACTATTGAAAATAAACCTTTTAATCTGAACTTAAGCTTTGATATTAAACTTAATCTGATAAACTCTGATTTAAACCTTATTATCTTAATCTGAATTGTTGACATGACCCTTCTGCCATGAACCCTTAGATGTGACTCTGTTTATTATATGACATCTGACCTTGACCACAGTCTGATATCCGATCCAATCACTAGGCATGAGGGTTTCATGTCCATGTCATTGATGCACCGATGGCATGACGCTAGGGCAGGAGAGTGATGACCTGTCCCGTCCCTGATTTTATCTGTTATGTAGGGGAAGAATCTGGCCTACTGGGGCGCATGGATGCATCCTAGATCTGATCTGATTTCTGTTATCTGTTATTATGTTATCTGTTATATATATCTCTGGTGACTGATGGTGTGTGCGATACACGTCTTTCACATATATCTGGGAGCTGATCACTCCGATTTGATACATGAGGTCACCCCTCATATTATCTGGTTACTTGAGAGGTATCCCCTCTAGATTACTTATGTGACTACACTGTTATGATATTATCTGTTATCTGGGCTCGTGATAGATTTATGTTCCCTTTATTCTTAAACCTTATTTATTTATTCTTATTTCATTTCATTTATTCCATTTCTTATTCCTATTCCTTCATTTGACTGGTGTCTGTATGATCTGTACTTTCTGATTTCTGTTGCACTGTTCTGTATTTCCTGATTTTCCTTTGTACTGCTATCTGTTATCGTTTCTGTTATCTATATATCTGTTCACTGAGCTTTTGAAGCTCAGCCGCATTTCTTTTCCTGCGGCAGGTTTTTAGTAGGAAGCTGGGAATGAGTGAGAGTGTACCTCTGGACTTAGAAGGCTTGGTAGCTATTCTGGATTAGAATTGGATAGAAGATATTATGTTTTAGAATTAGTTTGAAAGCTTTCATTGTAACCTTGAAGGTTCAGTATTTCATTTGTAATCCTTTGAGATTTTTGTATTACTGTAAGATGTATGCTTTGTTATGTTCTGATATGAATCCATTGTTGTGATATCTTTACCCTTGTCGGGTTGGGGTGTTACAATTTATGGTATCAGAGCTCACAGGCTGCGACTCGTAATACATTTACCCGTGACCTGTGAAGTCTGGGTCACTAAGTTTCCACTGTAGGCGCTCGTAGGACAACCTTTGAGAATTTGCTTTAGGATTTCCCTATAGGAACTTAAATTCTGACCAGTGAGGAATGGGTAGACTATAAGTCATTTGCTTAAGTATCTTGCTTCCGCACCACTCTGATTCGTGTCTTAATTTTGGTTAAAATCACATTTGGAAATTTAGAGATTATGCCTTGCACCACCTAAGAAGTGAAACCTAAATAAAATCTGAAGCATTGGAAATTGCGTAGTAATTATCTGACATTATTTGATCCTTGCCTTCCGATTTCAACTCCGACCTCTGAACCTTCTGTTAATCATTCTGATGCCTCTTTGGGCAATCTGAGAATCCCCATGATGATGATACACTTGATACATTCTGTTATTTGTTTCTTGCTTCTGATAATTACCTATGAATCTTTTGATTCCGTCGTAACCATCTCTGTTCCCATGAGAAGTTTTGTGGCATTTGACCACGGGCATAAAAAATGCTTTCCCTCTCATTCTGAACGATAAGATTTATCTTTTTTGGTCCGTCTTTCTTTGATAGTAACCTTGATTTTATCCTTATAAGGATTGATTGATTTGATCATTTAATATTGACGACTATCCTCCTATGTCTCACCTATGGCGTTTGAAACAATTTTGGAACCCCTGCCATGATTACCGATTGTTAAACTTTTGCTGCCACTACCTAATTTTGACCTTCATTTCTGATCTGTTTGATAAACAGTCAGATATCTTTCCGACCATCCCGAAGGCCGTTTAACCTTACTGTGTTTGACACCTTTTGTAAATTCACTACCCGTGCTGGATATAGAAGTTTATTCCCTCCCTTGAACGATGAATCTTAATTGCCAATCAGTTTTCCTCAGGAAGGATTTGATGCAAATACTATCTCGGTATGGAATTGTTAACTGTGCATGATGATGCTAATAACCGATGTTCCATAAGCCTCACTTCTGACAATTATACGATGTTCGTATTACCAATGAGATACACCCTACCTGTCACTTATGCTAAAAGCTAAACCAAAGACTCCAACACCTTGAACTATTCGCGTACCTATCCCCACACTATACTGAACCCTGTACTTGACTCTGACATATGAACTATCCGTCTGGTTAAGTGACCATATATGTTCTGCGGATCTGTTTACTATTGATATACTTGATTTTGGAGATCTTTTGATTATTGATTGGCTGGCTCTTCGTAAAAGCTATCATAGGCTACCGCATCTGAAATATACCAATCTGCTCCACCCTATTTTGTTATAATAACCTTGAACCGCTTAAATCTGTTAAGCTTAACACTGCTATGGAAATATGTACCCTGACCTCATTTGATTATCAAATTCTCCTGACACCCTATTAGTATCCACCCCTAGAAAGTGTTGGCATTGAAAGTTTTGTTGTACAAATTTTCTGGCATTTTCTGATGAAACTCTTGGGTTTTCTCTCCTGTTGAGCAGAAAAATTGACTCTGAACCGATCTCAGTTAATGAACCATGATGCTGGAGAAGATGATGAGATATGTTTTTGTCCACCTCAGTGTTCCCCTTGAATACCCCTATTAGTTTATGAAGAAGAAAGAGAAAATTTTGCGTCTGCATATCAACTATCGTAAACTTAACCGTAATCTCACTGTAATCACTTTTCATTTCCGAGTATAACTGATTAAATTATTCTATCCTTGTGAACTCTGTATCAGACAACCTTATTTAATGTTCGAAGGACTGAAGAAGCAATCACAAGAACTCCTGAGAAGGGAGATGGCTAACTGAGAGCAACTTTCGTAAAATATTTCAGTTTTATTCGTAAAGATTGGTTATGTGAATTAGATATGAAGTTTTCCCTGAAACGTTTCATGAAAACTATTTCCGTACTCATTGTGACCATTATGAGTCTTAAATAATGCCAATAGTATTGGCTAATAAGAATCATGTTTTCACGAGTATCTGGACAATTGTCATAGTATGACAGCATGTTTGTGCCCTGAGACGAATGAGGAAACATGTAGACCATCTTCGTATTAAATGGAATGACCTTTGTTCTGGAAGAGTAGATGTGATTGGCGTTCCGAGATTGTAGCAGACACCACTACCAAGCATCCGATGACGACAGCAATCTGAGTTGGCGAATTCCGAACTGTGCTAGCAGACTTGTCCAAGACTCGCAGTCTTGCTTCTCTATTCATTTTAGTTGTACTAAGATGAATTGAGAGTAGAAGCAAACCTGCGTATGGAACTTGAGATCATGAGTTTAAATGGATGAAAATTCTGAAGCGAACGTTTGTGTTTGGAAGAATAAATTCTGTGACAAATGAAGCTATGGATGACATAATTTACTTCCGCTCGACCTATTTAAAAATCTGTTACCTGATGATAAAATCCTTTGAATGATTTAAGTTCTTTATCAGTAATTCCGCTCTGTGTTCATTCTGCGTATGTCGAATGATGGTTTTGTTATCTGAAATTTGACGAATGATGGATGATCTGATGTACCAAATTCTGATAGGCATTCTGGGACTTCCGTTAACATTTTCGAGTAATTCGTTCTCTTCTTAGTTAGGGTATTTGATTCTGATGACCTCTGAGACCGTAGGAAGACTAGGTGGATTAAGATAAGTTTGTTCTGTTCACGACTTGAGATAAAGTATGACCATCATGAGGGCATATTTATATGATGCCAGTATTATGACGTCTGGCCAACGTGATAATACTTACATCATATAATGTGCACTTGTTGTGGGCATAGGATATTTCGAGAAGTGCCTTAAAGCTGTAGAAATTCTGATAACTGTTTGAGATTATCTGCATTAGTGAGACCTTATGTTCATCCTAATTTTACGCGTAATCTGCTTTCACCGTTATGCGAATTGATACGTCTGGATTCTCATCACGCGTTTTGCTGACCTCTGTACTTCTGATAACTATCTTAGGTTCCATTCTAGAACCTTATGCAAATTGATGTTATCGATAATCTAATTCCTGTACGTCAAAATCTGATTTGTCTGATCAATTTCTGTGAACCGTATATCCGTCAAGACCCTATGTATTTCTTTGTCTCTTCCGAGAGAATATGATTTTCATCTACTACGTTGGTAAGTTATCCTTCTGATCTGGATTCAGTATGTTATGTCTGCTCTATGGACCAGAAACAATTTTGGAATCTGCAAGTTCGAATTATGAGAAACAAATCTTTCATATGTCTGTTCACCGTCAGTTGTGTTCCTGTTTCGTTTCACCTCAATTCTCGTTTTAATCTGGTATGTCGTGTTTTGTTTTCTGCTCTCTTTTCTCTCTGCTTTCTGCAAATTTCGAGGACGAAATTTTTTTTTTAGTGGGGAAGAAGTTGTAATACCTGAAATTCAGATAACATGTAAAATGACCAAAATGCCCCTACTACTCTAATTATTTAATTAAAAGCTATTATAAGCATCAAATTAATCCGAACTATGTCAAATAAATTACATATGAAATAAAATAAAATTAAGATAAGGCTTTTAATAATTTTTACATGTACAAATAATTTTTGTACTACCCTACACTCATATAAGAACCGAATTATGTATACATTTAATTAGTTATGTTTTATATTGTTTTAAAAGTAAAGATTATGACAACTAAATTAAGGATATGATCAAGACCAAATCAAATTCTGATTTTTCTTAACAATATGGGCCGAAATTTATGCAAGCCATTCCCTAAAAATCAGATCTCCCATTCTACATATTTTATTCTCCATATTTCTTACTAATTTACAAAACCGTGTAAAACACAAACACCAAATAATTCACCTTTCAGTCCATACGAATTTCTGGAGGTCCAAAAGCAATTTTTCTGAGTTCAATCTATTGCTAGGAAGCCAAGAAAAATAGTCATTCGAATTATAAAATCCTAAATTCATTGGTGTCGAATTTTTGTTCAAAAGTGAGGTAAATTCGATTTTAATTCGTACGACCCTTGTATAATTCATTTTCCATTTTTCCTGAGTTCCTCATATCACATATGATCTGTGAAAAATGATTACAAGGTTTGTTGGTCGCGTTTGTGCTCGTGGTGAATTTTTGGTTCTTGTTATCCGTTCGAGAAGTGTAAATTCGTTTAGCCCATTCTACGTGTCCCCTATTGGGTTTGGTATTTTTCTCACGTCTCTTACATCATATAAGTCTCAAATAAAATGATAAACATGAACCATGCATGCTCCATGAATTATTTGCGAATTAAACCTTAAAAATGTGTTAAAACTCTAAATAATTATGTATGAATTTTCTGGGTGTGAGGCTTAATTTTTCTGAGCTCTATATAATCCATATAATCTGGGAAAAATATTGGTTCAAGTTTTAGAGGCCTATATAATTCGTAGTGGATTTAATTTTAAAACCAGATTTATAAAAATTAAGGAAAAGAAATAAAATAAAATGGAAAACCCTATTGTATCGATTAGGGTTGGGGTTTATTTTGAAGATTCTGGTCATAAATGCTTGTTTAAGGTTGTTAGTAATCATGGTGTAATGATTGCAATTTTATATTAGGGTTTTGGTGGTTTTTGTTAATTACCGATTTTAAAAATAAAAATAAGAGGGGTTGTTTTGTAAATTCTAAAACTTATGGGATATTTTTATAAGACTTTATAGATCTAGGGAAATGTTTGAAAAATATAAAATGAGGGTCTTGAGTGTAAAATTTGCAAGCTATGAATTTAACTATAAATATGGTGTACGATTTGTAAATAATTAAAGTAGAGGGACTAAAAGTGTAAATTCTGGAAACTTGAAGTTATTTTGAGTAAATAATGATATTAAGAGTATTTCATGTAATTATGAGTATTTATGGGCTTAATGTGTAATTATTTTGGAATTATGATTGAAATTATAAGTTTTGTAAACTTAAGGGACTAATTGTGTAAATTCTGAAATCTGAGGGGCTGAATAGTACTATATGTAAACTCTGATGTGACATTCTGAATTTTGGTAAAATAATATGCTTGTTTGGTAAATATGGATATTAGAGGGATTAAATCATGGATTATGTAAATATAAGGTTTGCTTTGTAAATATTGTAACTAGAGGGGTATAAACTGTAAAATTATGAAACTAAAGGGATTATGATGTCATTCTGAATAAAATGTGTATTAAATCAGTAACTTGAAGTATCTTCATGTTATACCTTTGAAATTGATGAAATTACAATTAGAACCCTAAACTATGTAAACTTGTCATAATTAACCCTAAAGTTTTATAACTTGATAAAAGATACCTTAATACCATAATATTCTGTAATTAAGGACTTAACTAAATCTGTAATATCAATATCTGGTTAAATATGGAAATCTGTTAATTCTAGAAACCTGCTAAAAATAGAAAGTTACTAAAAATGGAAAGATAAACTAAAAGTAATAATCTGAATTAGAATCCGTAGTAATTCCGTCTTCTACTTCTTTAGGTGTGAAGAAGGAGAATATGCTATGATTCTTTTATTCTGAACCTTTTTCCTGAACTCTGATTGTAAACTTGTTTGTGAACCTTTGATGTGTTTCTTCTGTTCTGAACCTTTCTTGAACCTTTGTGTTTTGATCTCTTGTTCTGAACCCTGAATTTGTGAATCTTGATTGAATCTGATCTGTGAACCTTGTTCTGAACCTTAACCTGATATATCTGTTGTAAACTTTGATTTGATTTTGGTATAAACCTTAACCTGTTAAATCCTTATCTGAACCTAATTGATTTTGAACCTTTATTAAACTACATATGAAACTGTTTAAGAAAAGCTATTTTAAAAAGAAGTGATACCACTTTAAATGGAAGTTACTAAAAGTTTTGGAAGACCATTTTTATGAAAACTATTTGGTAAGATCATTTCAATGAAAACCATTATTAAAGGATTGATTTAAATGAACTTTTGACAGGAACTTCTGAGTGGATTATTGCTATGAACTTGTAATTATTAACCTTTGATATACTCTTTTGGACTATTGGAAATAAACCTTTTAATCTGAACTTAAGCTTTGATATTAAACTTAATCTGATAAACTCTGATTTAAACCTTATTATCTTAATCTGAATTGTTGACATGACCCTTCTGCCATGAACCCTTAGATGTGACTCTGTTTATTATATGACATCTGACCTTGACCACAGTCTGATATCCGAGCCAATCACTAGGCATGAGGGTTTCATGTCCATGTCATTGATGCACCGATGGCATAACTCTAGGGCAGGAGAGTGATGACCTGTCCCGTCCCTGATTTTATCTGTTATGTTGGGGAAAAATCTGGCCTACTGGGGCGCATGGATGCATCCTAGATCTGATCTGATTTCTGTTATCTGTTATTATGTTATCTGTTATATATATCTCTGGTGACTGATGGTGTGTGCGATACACGTCTTTCACATATATCTGGGAGCTGATCACTCCGATTTGATACATGAGGTCACCCCTCATATTATCTGGTTACTTGAGAGGTATCCCCTCTAGATTACTTATGTGACTACACTGTTATGATATTATCTGTTAGCTGGACTCGTGATAGATTTCTGTTCCCTTTATTCTTAAACCTTATTTATTTATTCTTATTTCATTTCATTTATTCCATTTCTTATTTGATGAAGCGAAAAGTGTACCGCTTTTAGGGGGTCATTTAAGCCCTAAATCGTATTTATTTGATCAAATATTGCCCTAAATCGTTCCTTTTGTCATTTTAGGTACTTTGGAGAAGAAATCTGGAAAAGGAAGCATTTTGAACGTTTTTGGAGCATAAAAGTGAAGAAAACGACAAAGTCTCAAAATTATGCTGGAAAGTACCTTTGACGGCGTCAGGGATTGTTCCAGACGGCGTCACGGCTTGGCAAAAAATGTGGATATGAAAATTACTCATGATAAGCCAGAGAATTTTACAAGGGAAAGTCTGACAGCGTCACCCTTTGAAGTGATCAAGGCCATCACGGTTTAAGCTAAAGAGTGACGGCGTCAAGCCATATTCTGACGGCGTCAAGCCTTGATAAGCCAGAGCGGATTTTGGAGCACTAAAGAGGGACGGCGTCAAGAAGGCCATCCGGGAACCCTAGACACGGCGAGGTGACGGCGTCAAGTCCTATAACGTGACGCCGTCAGACCTTAAGTTCTATATATAGTTTTGCAATATTTTGTCATTAGTGTGCAACTTTGTGAGGAGAAACCCTAAGACGAATTTCTGCCATTTTTAAGGGTTTTCATACCCTTGGATCTCCCATGTTTAATTGAAGATAAGTTATCATTTAATCATTCAATATGTCTATGTGTTGTTTGATTATAACTTGTTCTTGTCTTTTAATTAACATGCTAGGCTAGATTTATCTTGTGTTTGCTTAGATCTAATGAAACCTAGCTATTGATTATTGGTTATTAGTGTGTTATTAATTGTATTGGATGATTGTTCATCGATGTTAGGCTTAAGAAAACTGGCTAACTTCCTATTCGGTAACTTGCTTGAACGTCTTAAGAAACATGAACCAATGCGTACTAAGGTTTTTATGGTTGTATTTAATGCATGAGCGAATTCTAGTGATCCCATGTTAGGAGCTTCCTAGCCGGCTCGACATAGGAGTGAAGTAGGAGCTTGTAGAGTTGGGGAAGTACGTACGCCACCCCACGATTGGTATTAAGGAATACACCCGTCATCCACGCAATTAATACACACTAATCAACCGGTAAAAGATAGTTAGGGAGTAAGGAAATCTAAGGAAACACATTTCTCTCCACATAAGTTTCACAACCTTTTCATTTTCAGTTATTTTATTTTATTTGCATTCGTAGTAATTTGGGTTAGTTGACTAGCAACTAATTCCGCCCACTCCTTCAAACCCGAGATTTTACTTGCTTTCATAAAAAAATATAAAAATACAAAAAGAATCTTCCCTCACCCTTAGACCTATTAGAGTAGTTTTTCAATCGTAACGACACTATTCCCTGTGGAGAACGATCAATCCCCCGTACTTACCACTACACTATACTACATCGGTCAGGTACACTGCCTGGTGGGGTTGTAAGCCTCTTGAGATCCCTCGAGAGGTAAAGCCTGTTGTAAGGTTGCAAAACCACGCATCATTATTCCTATTCCTTTATTTGACTGGTGTCTGTATGATCTGTACTTTCTGATTTCTGTTGCACTGTTCTGTATTTCCTGATTTTCCTTTGTACTGCTATCTGTTATCGTTTCTGTTATCTATATATCTGTTCACTGAGCTTGTGAAGCTCAGCCGCATTTCTTTTCCTGCGGCAGGTTTTTAGTAGGAAGCTGGGAATGAGTGAGAGTGTACCTCTGGACATAGAAGGCTTGGAAGCTATTCTGGATTAGAATTGGATAGAAGATATTATGTTTTAGAATTAGTTTGAAAGCTTTCATTGTAACCTTGAAGGTTCAGTATTTCATTTGTAATCCTTTGAGATTTTTGTATTACTGTAAGATGTATGCTTTGTTATGTTCTGATATGAATCCATTGTTGTGATATCTTTACCCTTGTCGGGTTGGGGTGTTACACCTAGTCTCCTCAACAACAATGAAGTAATTATGAATGATAACTGAGAAGCGTGTCCTGAAAAACTAAGTGCCTGAGAAGAAAGGCAGAAATATCTTGGAAGTATTTAAGATAAGATAAAATCTTATCTTGTCAGGAACAAATCCTTCCTAAGACGGCTTAAAGTCTTGGAGTGTCAGACCAACCACTCCTAAAGACTTAATAAGCCATTTCTATTGGTTCTTGGAAATGACAATTACTGTTGTAATTTTCAGACACGTTTGCTCAACAACTTGCTCAACAACTTGTAATATTTTAATTACTTTTACTCAGATTACTTGTGTATAAATAGATTGAGAAGGAGAGAAGTTGATTGTGTTTTGTACAATTAAAGCTTAGACTTTTGCAAAACAACTTCTCTCCTACAAAGAGTAACGCATCCCTGAGATAGCTCAGTGAGGTCGCATTGTTACCACTCAAGCAAAACTTGAGTTTAGATAGGAGACACCACCATACCTTGTCTATTCAATCCCAAGTGTTTATTCCGCAAAACACTTGGGTATAGATTCTTTGATTCATTTCTAATAAGAATTTAAACGTTGAAAATTACCTTGAGTTTTTATATTCACGTTTTATAACTGTTAGAATTAATCATAACATTGTATTAGTCATTAACACAAATAGATTAACTTTCTAGTTAACTCTAAGCGTGTGAAGGGACCAACAAGTGGTATCAGAGCCTCTGGTTTATAAAATCTTTTTTAAACTAACCAAGAGTGCTCTAGGTTTTTAAAACCAAGATCCTACTATGGCTGATATCAATGTACCCCAGCTAGTCGACAAAAAGGGTGGCAGCTACTCCGCTGTTGCACCCAGACTTGAAGCTGGGAAATTTAGCAAATGGAAGAAGCGTATGATTTGCTATCTTACCGGTATGGAACCTTACTATATCACCTGTATCAGGGATGGCCCTTTTGTCCCTAGGACAGCCACAGGGCTAAACAAGCCTGAGGCCCAATGGACCATTGATGAGAGGAGGGTGGTCAATCAAGACCAACGCCTGAAAAGCATCCTTATATCATGTCTTCCTGACGATATAATGGAATCAGTCATCAACTGTCTAACAGCCAAGCAAACTTGGGATGACTTGGTAAACAGCTTTGAGGGTCCCTCAAATACCAAGGAAAATAGGGTCATGGACCTTAAACTTGAGTATAATACTTTCAGGGCAAAAGACTCTGAAAGTCTCTCACAGACCTACACCAGATACAAGACTTTGATAAATGAATTATCAAATGATGGTGTTGTACTGTCTAAGCATGAGACAAATATTGGCTTTGTCAACAGTCTCCCTGAGAAGTGGCTCAACTTCTCACAAGGCCTGAGGAATGCTAACCACATTCGGACCCTTGAGCTCCCTGAAATTTATGGGAAGTTTGTCTATGAAGACAACTTGATCTCAAGGAGATACCCTGACTCAAAAGCTCTTGAGTCCAAAAAGGCCTTAACCTCCACACCCATATCAACTGCTTTCTATTCTAATGGTGTTGTGCAGGATACTCAAGAGGATTCTGAAGAAGAAATTGATGAAAGGACTGGTGAGGAGTACCTGAACGACCTGAACTTGGAATTCCAAGAAAGGGCACTCCTTGCTAGTTCTAGACGTTTCATCAAAATAAATCAGTCCAACTTTACAAAACCAAAAGCAAATGAGACCACTGAATGCTTTAAATGTGGTAAAAAGGGTCATTTTGCTAGGGACTGTTATTCTAAAACTATCTCAGAACCCTCTTACAAATTCTCAGGAACGAGCAAGTTTCAACCTAAAATGTTTCAGTGCACCCAACAATTTCAAAACAAGGGTCAAAAGGATTTTGAAACAAAATATAGGAAAATCAAAGCTAAACTTGCACTTCTTGAAACTAACCCCATATTGTCTCAGGATGCTCAAACATCTAAACCTATTCAGACAAAGAACAAGGTTTTAGTAGCTGAAGCATATGATTGGGATGAAGAAGAGGCTTCCTCAGGTGAGGAAATAAGAGTTAGTGCACTGATGGAACTTTCTGAAGAGGATCAGGTGGCTGTGGGAAAAAGCCATGCTAGGAATGGAGAGTGGGTCAACATCACCATGAAGAAGGTAAATACTTTACTTTCTATGGATGATGATTCTGATTGGCAGTCTTACATGAATTATATTTGTGTTGATCTAAAGTTTGTTGAGGAACAAAGGCTTAACCTGTTTTCAAAATATAACAATATTGTGTCAGAATTGAATAAATGTAGAGATGAACTGCTTGTTCTAAAGCAAGCCAAACTAGAAACAATAACTCTACAAATTCAGAACACTGAGATTTTGAAACAAAATCAAGCCCTTCAAACTGAACTTAACAGAGAAAAGGCTATCATCCAAAGCTGGACCAAGAAGAACCCCAAAGTTTTTGACACTGTGGGATTAATCTCTCAGAAAACCATTGGAATTGACCCTCTTATGGTTGATCCAAGTGTGTGTCACAATGAACTAAACTTTGTTCCAGCTGGCATATCTTTTGAGCAAGTAATGCTTCCCAAGTCTAATGACTGGATTGTCAGGGACAACCCATTCAGTAAGTTACCAAACTTTGAGACTGGAAAGATCTTGCTTCCTGAAAGTCAGGCCTTGAAAAATATGCTTGGACTTACTGAACAACTCAGTAAGCTCGAACTCACTGAACAACTCAATACTGAGTCTGTGAATGAGTCTGAATCAGAATCATACCCACCACTTCCTCCACTGAATACCCTTCAGGGTGCTGCACCTAACTTAGGCCTCCCACCAATGGTCTTTTCACCACACTCTCCAAAGGAGAGATCAGGAAAGGGAACAACCATCCTGAAAAGACCAACCCTTGATGTCTCAGTAAATACTGATGACTCATCAACTTCAGTCCCTTCTGAAGTATCAACCCAAAGCCCTGATTCAAAGTTTGATCAGTTGGCTGAAATGGTCAGGAAGCTGGGAGAGAAGATTGCATCTTCTGAGAAACCTTCTCAATCCAAGAAGGAACAAAAACCAACTTCCTCAAAGACCAAACCCAAACCCACAAAACCCCTGAAAAGATGTGAACTATGAAATTATACAAATCAACTCACTGATAATTGCTATAGAGTTCTTTATTGCATGATTTGCAAAAAGGAAGATCACAGGACCTCTGATCATAAACAATGCTCAGTCATGTCAAACTTTTCAGGACTTAAGGCTCAGTGCCTGAACTACCCTTCTGATTCTAAGCAGAAATAGAAGCAAAAGGCCAAGCCTTTTCCACCTTGCCCTTTATGTGGATTCAATGACCATCTTCCGGAGGATTGTCAAAAATAAAAATACTGTGAATCCAGTGAAAGTTCCACTAAGAAATCCTCAGGAAAAGAGAAGGTCATTCAGTCAAGAAGAGGAATGAATAAACATTCCTCTCAGACTGCTGAGGCTACCCCTGCGACTAAATGCAAAACATGTGGTAGCTCAGTCCACTCAACCACTGACCATGAATCAATTAATACTTTCATAAAGACCTACAATACCAAACCCTCCATGAAATGGAGTCCTAGAAAGAACTGACCCAGTTTACTATTTTTGCAGAAGCATGCCAGGGATCCTATTTGGCATCTAGACAGTGGATGTTCAAGGAGCATGACTGGTGTTAAGGAGTGTCTGCACAAATATGTGGAAGAACCAGGACCCAAAGTGATACTTGCAGATAATTCATCATGTCTCACCGAGGGTTATGGTTCAGTAAACTGCAATGGTATTGTCTTTACTAGGATAGCTTATGTAAATGGTCTTAAGTACAATCTGATCAGTGTCAGTCAACTATGTGATGCAAAATACATAGTTCAGTTTGATGATAAACAAGGAACCATCTTCAATGCAAATAAGGAAATTGTCCTCATTGCACCAAGAAGACAAGATGTTTATGTATTAGACATGTATAGTCTAACTCAGGATGGAACTTGTCACTTTGCTAAGGCCACTGATACTCTCAACTGGCTTTGGCATAAGAGACTCACCCACCTAAACTTTAAAAACATAAACAATCTTGTAAAACAAAACAAGGTCCTTGGCTTACCATCACTTGTGTTTTCAAAGGATAAACCATGCTCAGCTTGTGAAAAAGGTAAACATCACAGAGCATCCTTTAAAACCAAAACCAACTTTTCCATCAGGAACTGCCTACATCTTCTCCATATGGATCTATTTGGACCTATCATTCCAAGATCTACTAACCATGAGAAGTATACTCTGGTCATAGTGGATGAATACTCTAGATACACTTGGGTATTCTTCCTGATCAAAAAGATTCAGGCAGCTGAAACAATCATGTCCTTTGTCAGGAACATTGAAAATTAAAATGACATTAAGGTCAGATAGATTATAACTGACAATGGGACTGAGTTCAAAAATTATGAACTTGAATGTTTCTGTGATGAGAAAGGTATTTCCCAAAACTTTTCCTCTCCATACACACCTGAACAAAATGGTATTGCTGAAAGGAAAAATAGAACACTCATTGAAGCTGCTAGGACAATGCTATGTGGATCAGTCCTTTCCAACCATTTTTGGACTGATGCAGTCAAAACTGCCTAATATACACAAAACATATCCATAATTGTCAAGAGACACGGGAAAACCCCATATGAGTTATTCAAAGGAAGAATCCCTGACATCAGCTACTTTCATGTCTTTGGGTGTCCTGTGTTTATTCATAATCACAAGGATCACCTAGGGAAATTTGATGCAAAAGCTGATGATGGATACTTCCTGGGATACTCACTTGTCTCAAAAGCCTTCAGAGTGTTCAACACAAGGAGACAGCAAACTGAGGAAACATTTTATGTTACCTTTGATGAGAGCACTGATGCAATCAGGTTCTCAACTGCCTCAGTAGAATAGATAGGAATTGATAATTCTTCAATATATCCTCCTGATGAATATCTTCCTGAAAACAATCCTTCAACTCAGTATCAAAATGATGCTAACCTCTCCTATTACATAATCCCTCACAACCTACCTAACCCAACCATCACTGAGTTTGTTGAGGCACATGCAAACACTGATGTAATCAATCAGTCTGTTCAAAATACTCAAGAACCAAACAATTTCAGTGATCTGGTAGACACTCAAGATCCAATCAATGATCATGTGTCTACTCCAGAACCAACCCCTCTACCCAATCAGGCCTCCACAAGTTCAAATCAATATCCAGGACCTCAGGAAAGTTGGACTAGGTCTCAGGACATTGAACTTGTCAATATTATTGGAGAGCCTACTGAAGGAATGCTCACCAGGAGCATGGCTGCTAGTCTAAGAGCAGCCTCAGCCAATGAATGCCTATTTGTGGACTTCATTTCCACAATTGAACCCAAAATTGTTAAAGAAGCACTTACACATCCAAGTTGGGTTCAGGCCATGCATGATGAACTGGAACAATTTGACAGAAACAAGGTAATGACCTTGGTCAAATGTCCTGAGAATGTCTCAGTCATTGGCATGAAATGGGTATTCAAAAACAAAACTGATGAAAATGGCATAGTCATTAAAAACAAAGCCAGACTTGTAGCCAAAGGCTATAATCAACAAGAAGACATTGACTATGAAGAAACATTTGCACCAGTAGCAAGGATGGAAGCCATCAGGATCTTCCTTGCTTTTGCTACATACATGAACTTCAGAGTATACCAAATGGATGTTAAAAGTGCATTCTTAGATGGTTCACTGAAAGAAGAAGTTTATGTTCAGCAACCTCCTGTATTTGAAAGCCATGAGTCTCCTGATCATGTCTGTAAGCTTAACAAAGCCCTTTATGGACTAAAGCAAGCTCCCAGGGCATGGTATGAGACTCTCTCAGCCTTCTTAATCCAAAACAAATTTGTCAGAGGCAAGATAGACAACACATTGTTTATCTATAAGACAAATAATGATGTCATACTAGTACAAGTGTATGTTGATGACATCATCTTTAGCTCAACAAGTTTCAAACTTTGCAAACAATTTGAAAAATTAATGGCAAAAAAGTTTGAAATGAGCATGATGGGAGAACTGACATACTTCTTTGGTCTACAGATCAAGCAGACTAATAGAGGAACCACTATCAGTCAAGAGAAGTATGTAAAGAATCTACTGAAGAAGTATGATCTCAGTGACTGTGCCTCAGTCAAAACTCCCATGGTCCCCCCCAAACAACCTTGGTCCTGATCTCACTGGTAAACCAGTAAATCAAACTCTCTTTAGAGGAATGATAGGATCACTGATGTATCTACTTGCATCAAGGCCTGATATCCAATTCTCAGTATGTCTATGTGCCAGATATCAATCTGACCTAAGAGAATCACACATCACTGCTGTGAAAAGGATATTCATGTACCTGAAAGGCACTCCTAACCTTGGATTATACTATCCAAAGTGCTCAGGACTTGATCTTAAAGGATACTCAGACTCTGACTATGCTGGATGCAACATGGACAGAAAAAGCACCTCAGGCTCTTGCCAAATACTTGGTGGGAAATTAGTCTGTTGGAGTGCTAAGTAGCAACAATCAGTTGCCTTGTCCTCAGCTGAGGCTGAATATGTTGCAGCAGCTAGTTGTTGTGCAAATGTACTCTGGATGAAAAGTCAACTCAGTGACTATGGAATTCAGTATAAGATGGTACCCATCTTTTGTGATAACACAAGTGCAATTGCAATCTCAAACAACCCTGTTCTTCATCAGAGAACAAAACACATTGATATCAGATATCATTTCATCAGGGACCATGTCATGAATGGTGACATTGAATTACACTTCATCCCTACTGAATATCAGTTAGCTGATATCTTCACCAAACCTTTGGATGAACCAACTTTCACAAGGCTGAAAGCTAAATTAGGAATGTTGGATATAGAGAATCAGTCCACTGATTGAATCCTTCCAACTGAAGTGTTAAATTCTTAAAACCTCAGGTACCTGACTCAATGTGTACATCAGTGAAAACATCTCACTGAATCCTCAACCTCAGGAACTAAACCCAAGTTTCTGAAATCTTTAGGATTCAGGAACTAAACCCAAGTTCCTGAAATCTTTAGGGTTCAGAAACTAAACCCAAGTTCCTGAATCCTTGTAGCTCAGGAATCATTCCATATTCCTAAATCATCAGTGACTAATCCCAAGTCCCTGAAAAAACCATCACTGAATGAAAAGTCATTCAGGGCCCTGAAAAGAGACATTAAATACTGACTTAAATGCTCTAAGTATCTAGTTAGTAAATGTCCGAGGTTGGTAACTGAACTCATATTTAATTCAAGAATATTTGTTCTTTTTGCCTTTCTGGCTTCCACCTCTGGGCCACCACATTCCCACTTGGCATTAAATGCCTCTCCAATCACATTACAAATATGTGATGACTCATCTCTGCAAATTACACTTTTGCAGAACTGCTCAACTGTTCACTTCGACTGTTGCGCCAAACCAGGAAAGTGGAGTGTTGGCATTAAATGCGGATCCCAAAACATATTATTCAAAACAATTTCCAATAATTCTTTTTGAATAAATTAAGATCGCTCAAATGTCTAAAACACCCCCATCTCCACTTCCCTATAAATAACCCAACCAAAAGAAACACACACACGTTTTTATAGAACTTAAGCAAAACTCGGCCATTTTAATTCTCAAAAACAAATTGTGTGTGTATTCTTAAGCTTTAGAAACCCAGAAAGCTTAGTCAAACCCAGACTTACCCACAAATGGCTTCTTCTAATGCTATAGCATACGCCCCCAATGTGGAATTCCTCACTGGGAACATTGACCTAACAAAGAACAATGTGGTAGGAAATTTCTCTTATCCACAAAACTACCCAGCCTACAAGAACGTTATGAAATTTCTTCGTAATTGTTTTCTTGCAAAGGCTTTCACCCACACCCCCTCAGTCATCTACCATGACTATTTGAGGGAATTCTGGTGCACAGCTGTGGCTACCAGCCCCAAAGACACCAAAGAGTCAATCATCACCTTCACGGTGATGAATGGGAGCAGAACCCTCTCCTTTGACTACTCAACCTTCATCAAAGCCACAGGCCTTGACTTTCTGAAGCATTTGCACCCAACCCTACTGATCAGGACATATAGAATGAACTGATCTTTCTAGCACCCCATGACCCCAGACGTCCTACAACGTCTGCGGGAGGCTTATTGGAGAAGGCTCCAGTAGTCAAAACATGGTTCCATCCTATCTGGAGGATACTGATGACATTTGTCATTTAGGTCCTGGGTGGAAATAAATCCTCTACGGAACAATTGAACTCATCACAACAATTGATGCTGTTCAGTCTCCTTGAGGGTACAAAAATTGACATCGGAGGAATAATCTTCCGAGACCTTGTTGCTAAGCTCTCAGGAAAACATAGGCAAAGGCATATGTCCTACCCTAGATTTGTTTCCTGTGTGCTTCAGGACCTACTTGGTTCTGACTACGTGAGGCCTGATGCAGAAGGTACGAAGCCTGATGTCCTGCACAAGTCAAACTTCACTAGTAGCATCAGTGAGGTTACACATATTGCCCTGACTGAATACATGCAATCAGTCATTCAGGGTAACGACGCTATCTCACCTGTTCCTTCACCGACCAAAAAGGTGAAGAAGACAAAGAAGGGTCAGTCCAGCCAGGTGGTTAGACCCAAGCCACTCGCCACTGAGACTGATCCTCAAAACCAACTAAACCTTAAAAAGAGGTTAAAAAAGGCCGAGACCTCTGAGACACCCATTTCTGAGACCCTCTTGACCTCAAAACAAAGGCCAATGGACGTCACTGAGCAATCATCCTCAGTGACCTCGGGCACACCCTTTCCACATGGTTTAACTGACATAAACAAGTCAGAGGGATCAGGAAACATTCCCCCCTCACATCCCGATGAAGGTACTGATAAATCACAATCAGTGCCCAAGGGAGGAAAGGGTCCTGAATCTTCGGTAGGGCAGCACCACCCTACTGGGAAGATGACCCACACCCCCTCACATCCGATGAAGGAACTGTCAAAAAACAATCAGTTCCCAAGGGAGGAAAGGGTTCTAAATCCTCGGTAAGGCAGCACTACCTTACTGAGAAGGGGACCCACAAACATTCACATCCCGTTAACGTTCCTGAGCAATCACCCTCAGGATCTCAGGGAGAAAAGGACCCTAAATCCCTAAAAGGACAGCACAATCCTGTTGGGAAGGGGGTCCACCAACTTTCACAATCAGTACCTAGTGATACCACTGAAAAACACCCATCAGTGGTTGAAGGTGCTAAGGGGGACAAAGACTCATAGGGAAAGAAACAACCCGCTGATACGGAACCCATAAACCCCTCAGGCGGTCCGATTCTCTCAGGAACTGCCCCCAAAAGTCAGGCTGGTGTTACCCCAGTTATTGTGACTAGTCAGGCTGAGCAAACCCACTCAGTTATTATGACAACGGGGTCAGGACCTGGCCAAACCAAAGGCGAGTCTTTCTATAAAGAGGAGACGGTTGAATTTTTGGGTATTGAGTCCATGGGGGACTTTCAGGCTCTTATCGAGTCTGATGAAGAGCTCAGGGAAGAGAGTGAAGTGGAAATATTTGAGGCAGGTGAGGATATGGAAACTGATGAACAACCTGAACAACCTGAACAATCACATCAGTCATCTCCACGCCAAAGTAAAGAGTCAAGTTCTCAATCTTCTGATTCTTCTGATACTGGGGACATCCTCCAAAAGTATGATGACTATCTTCCCCTCACTGAAAGAAAATTGGTCAAATTCCTACTCAAGACCAATAGAGCTCTTTACAATGGTCTCACTGAAGAGATGTTCGATCATCACACTGAAGCTGCTGTTCACTATGCCAACCTGAAGGCAGATGTTGAAAGTTTTCATGATGATGTGATCGAGATACAATCTGACACCAACAACTCCCTGAAAGCTATTGATCTTCATTTCCAGAAGTTCAATCTTACTCTTGAAGGCATCACCGAAAGCATTGGAACTATTCAAACAGCTGTCAAGGATGACCCCGTACTCAACAAGAAAGTCCTTCAGGTTGCTGAGACTTACCAGAAGCAATCAGCTGAATTCAGTGATCTTCTCAGCTTACTGAAGGATTCTAAGATTCAGGGTCTTACCTCTTCAGTGGACTCAATCAGGACTTCCTTGGGTCTTCAGGAAAAACATCTGGGTACTTGGGCACAATCTTCAACATCTTTGGCATGGTCTCTTGGGTCAAGGATGTCAGGCATCGAAGCTTCTCAGGCATCTCTGGTGGATCAGATCTCAACTCTTCAGAAAGACACCTCGGACATCAAATCAATGATGACTGAGATCTATCAGGCTTTCAAGGGTCCTGCTACTCCAGTGGCTCCAACTCTTGCTATCACCATGGCTCAAGCAACAGTTGAGGGGGAGAAAGACACTGGAGTCCCTGAAGCTTCCACAAGCCAAAAACCTCCTTCTCCTACTTCTCACACTGAGGGAGAGATTCCTGAAGCTTCTTCCACCGATCAAGAAAAAGGCAAAGGCATCCTCACTGATCCTGAGCCTCAACCAGCACCAATCTCGGTAGCAAAGGATCCTGAATCACCACCCAGGATCTCGTATGACATTGATGGAGTTCTTCACCACTTCTCAGCTGATGAACTCAGTGCTTACCTAGAGGAAGAGGAAGCAAAGAAGAAGTTAAAAGAGGAAGAGAAGGTGAGCAAGCCTGTTATAATTAAGGTTGTTAATGAAGAAGCTGAGAAGATTGGTCTTGAGGCTAAGGATCTCTCAGGAAGAGAGGGTGGTATGACCTTTGTAAAGGCTCAGACTGAGGAGATGATCACTCTCAGGAAGAAAAGGGAGGAAAGGAATAAAATGGCTGAAGAGATCAGGCAGAACAGGATTAAGAAATATCAGTGGTATATGACAAACAGGTTGAAGCCAGAACCAATCACTGATGTTCATATTCATCGAAACACCAATCCTGCCAGTGTAACTGTCTACAGAGGGGCTGACATGAGAAACTTTGATGTTCATACCCCCTTCAGATTCACTGACTTTGGGATCACAGAATTGGATGAGTTGGGTCCATTAATAGCAAAGAAATCAAATGTTGTGGTCCCTAGCCTGTTGAAGTCCTTGATTCTGAGGTACGAAAGATTGGCAGCTGCACCTCAGGAACTTGGCACTCCATCTCTTCTTCCTGATTCAGCACAACCAGCTCCCTCTCAGTCTTCTTCAAGGAAAAGAAAGAAGATAGAAGCTGAGCCTGAGATCAAGATTCCTGGTCTTGACTGCAATAGGGCTCTCCCTGAAGGTGTTCCTTTCAGGAACAATATGGTCATTGAACAACCTGAAAGAGGTTTGTTCTTCATTGATGAGTTCGGAGACAAAGCCTTCCAAAGGTGGAGTGATATCGATTTATCAGGGATCAAAGCTATGCTTGGCTTTCTAATGATGGCCTCTCCACTCAAGAGTCCTGAAAATGTGAAGTTTTGTCAAGATCTGAAAAGGAAAATCAATGAGCATCCTGACCAACAAGAGCTGCAGTCAAAGAAGCCCAAACTTGAAGCCCTTGGTATTAAGTTGAACTGATAGATCTGCCTGAATACCCCCACTATCCCTTTTTGTACTTAGCTTGTTAGGACTTGTAATGATATCAATAAGATGATGTTTTTATTATTTCAGTGTCCTTATTTACATTCTAGTACATTCAGTATGAGTAGAAGTCATTAGCTCACTCATAACTGATCAAAACACTTAGGAATAATTTATATCCAAATAGGGGGAGATTGTTGGGTCTTGAAAAACCCAAGAATACTTAAAACATGATTTGGACACAAATTAACTAAGTGTTAACTTAAACCGAGAAAAATTCAAGTTACTGAGAGAACAGCCTCTCAGTGAGTCATCTTCAGGATGCTTAAGGCGAATTCAAATAGAAGGATTCACTACGCAGGAAGGCGGTACTCCCCGAAGTAGCACTTAAGCCAAAGAAGAAGATGATGGTTCAGTGAGTGTTGGACAAGAACTCACTGAACCCTAGTCTCCTCAACAACAATGAAGTAATTATGATTGATAACTGAGAAGCGTGTCCTGAAGAACTAAGTACCTGAGAAGAAAGGCAAAAATATCTAGGAAGGATTTAAGATAAGATCAAATCTTATCTTGTCAGGAAGAAATCATTCCTAAGACTGCTTAAAGTCTTGGAGTGTCAGACCAACCACTCCTAAAGACTTAATAAGCCATTTCTATTGGTTCTTTGAAATCACAATTACTGTTGTAATTGTCAGACACGTTTGCTCAACAACTTGCTCAACAACTTGTAATATTTTAAGGGCCAATTCTACAAATAGCCCGGTAGCTTAAGGTGTTTACCTTTTTTAGCCCCAAAAATGGCGCTTTCCCAAAATAGCCCAAGCATTAAGCGCCTAAAATGTGAGAGTGACATGTGTCATTTTTTTTTTTGGCTTTTAGCAAAATGGCGCTTAACAGTAGCAAAATGGCGCTTAAAAAATTAGTACTGCTAGTTCAAAATTTTGGTCGCTTAAGCGACTTGCTGGAAGTAGCTTAATTCTGTGGGCTATTTTGGGAAAGCGCCATTTTTGGGGCTAAAAAAGGTGAACACCTTAAGCTACCGGGCTTCTCCTATATTTAGCCCATATTTTAATTACTTTTACTCAGATTACTTGTGTATAAATAGATTGAGAAGGAGAGAAGTTGAGTGTGTTTTTTACAATTAAAGCTTAGACTTTTGCAAAACAACTTCTCTCCTACAAAGAGTAACGCATCCCTGAGATAGCTCAGTGAGGTCGCATTGTTACCACTCAAGCAAAACTTGAGTTTAGATAGGAGACACCACCATACCTTGTCTATTCAATCCCAAGTGTTTATTCCGCAAAACACTTGGGTATAGATTCTTTGATTCATTTCTAATAAGAATTTAAACGTTGAAAATTACCTTGAGTTTTTATATTCACGTTTTATAACTGTTAGAATTAATCATAACATTGTATTAGTTATTAACACAAATAGATTAACTTTCTAGTTAACTCTAAGCATGTGAAGGGACCAACAAGTATTAACTGCATCACTAGGACTGCCAGAACTGTTATTGTTTGAGGAGTACACAAAAGCCATGTTTTGTGAACTTGAGCTTGAGCTGGACATCCCTCTGACCTCTGGTTCATATACTTTAATATTGTTATAAAGATCATCTATGCTCATTGTGTCTAAATCAGGTCTGTTTCTCCACACAACAACATGTGTGTTCCACTCTGGTGACAAACTCCTCAACAACTTTTAGTTAATGTCAAAGGTTTGGTCAAGCTTCTCTAAACTTGGAGTAGAAAAGTTCTCATACTTTTGCTTCAAAAGATTCTTCTTGGTTTTCTTAGTAGCAACATTCCCTCCAAATCTCTTCTCAATAGCTTCTAACAATGACTTAGCATCCTTGATAGAATTAAATGTTAACTGATGTTCATTAGGAATGCCCATCATAAGAGTACTTCTTTCCTTTACCTCTAATCTTCTTTGTGCCTTGTCTTCGGCAGTTTTAATAGGCAAATTAGTCACAACACCAGCATCAGATGTTGATATTTTTGGCAAGGTATTACCAGTCTCTATGACCTCCCATAGAGAATAGTCAATCATCTGAATATATTGCTCAATTCTCATTCTCCTAATCTCATACTCACCAGGCTTGAGCATTGGTACCTTAGATGCAGCAACCATATGTGCAGACTCTGAATCCATGTCTTCCAGTAAGATCTTGTGTATTAAAACAGGTTCTTCTTGATCACAACTTCTAGATCACATGCTATGATACCACTTGTTGATCCCAGTTATATACTTGATTGAATTCCTTAAGCTTGTATAAGCTTGGCTATGCTAGATAAATCTAACACAACTAGTATAGAAACTGTCTAAGAATTGTATTAAAGTTTATGCGAAATCTAAACTTTAATCTTCAGAAGAACTTTGTATAACAGTAACACAAGAACACAATAATTTAAACAAACAAAACACTTCAATATTATTGACTATAATACGAATACTCTGACAAGTATTAGGGTTATACAACCTTGAAGCTATAACTCTATCAAAAATTACGTGTCTAACACAATGCCCTAGGACCTCCTTTTATAGACTAAGGAGTCATAGTCGGCTTACAATTACTTTCTCTACATGATAAATCTTTTCTATATCTTTTCTATACTTATCTAAACATTATATACATATCTAACCGACTTAATAACATGAGCAACGGTAATAATCAACCAGCAGTCTTAATCTTTACTCTGGTGATGAAGCGAAAAGTGTACCGCTTTTAGGGGGTCATTTAAGCCCTAAATCGTATTTATTTGATCAAATATTGCCCTAAATCGTTCCTTTTGTCATTTTAGGTACTTTGGAGAAGAAATCTGGAAAAGAAAGCATTTTGGACGTTTTTGGAGCATAAAAGTGAAGAAAACGACAAAGTCTCAAAATCGGCTGGAAAAGTACCTGTGACGGCGTCAAGCACCATTATGACGCCGTCAACCCTTGACGCGCCAGAGAGGATTTTGGATGATTAAAAGGGGACGGCGTCAAGAAGGCCATCAAGAAACCCTAATCGTGGCGAGGTGACGGCGTCAGCTCTATAACGTGACGCCGTCAGATCTGATTTTCTATATATATTCTCATAATTTTTAGTCATTGGTGTGCAACTTTGTGAGGAGAAACCCTAAGACGATTTTTCTGCTACTTTTAAGGGTTTTATACCCTTGGATCTCCCATGTTCAATTGAAGATAAGTAATCAATTAATCATTCAATATGTCTATGTGTTGTTTGATTATATCTTGTTCTTGTCTTTTATTTAACATGCTAGGCTAGATTTATCTTGTGTTTGCTTAGATCTAATGAAACCTAACTATTGATTATTGGTTGTTGGTGTGTTATTAATTGTATTGGATGATTGTTTATCGATGTTAGGCTTAAGAAAACTGGCTAACCTCCTATACGGTAACTTGCTTGAACGTCTTAAGAAACATGAACCAATGCGTACTAAGGTTTTTATGGTTGTATTTAATGCATGAGCGAATTCTAGTGATCCCATGTTAGGAGCTTCTTAGCCGGCTCGACATAGGAGTGAAGTAGGAGCTTATAGAGTTGGGGAAGTACGTACGCTACCCCACGATTGGTATTAAGGAATACACCCGTCATCCACGCAATTAATACACACTAATCAACCGGTAAAAGATAGTTAGGGAGTAAGTAAATCTAAGTAAACACATTTTCTCTCCATATAAGTTCCACAACCTTTTTATTTTCAGTTATTTTATTTTATTTGCAATTGTAGTTATTTGGGTTAGTTGACTAGCAACTAATTCCGCCCACTCCTTCAAACCCGAGATTTTACTTGCTTTTATAAAAATATAAAAAATACAAAAAAAATCTTCCTTCACCCTTAGACCTATTAGAGTAGTTTTTTCAATCCTAACGACACTATTCCCCTAGAGAACGATCAATCCCCCAGTACTTGCCACTACACTATACTACATTGGTCAGGTACACTGCCTGGTGGGGATTGCAAGCCTCTTGAGATCCCTCGAGAGGTAAAACCTGTTGTAAGGTCGCAAAACCACGCATCATCTGGCAGCATTAACTCTTCAGCAGTTGTAACTTAGTATTCCAGCACTAAGTTTTTTTTGGCAGCACTAACCACTTAGAGTATTTCCCATGAAGTTCAGCAGTAGTATTAACTTGTTCTAGCAGTCTTAACTCTTCACAAGCAGCAGTAAAACACTTAGAGTATTTTCATTGATTCCCAAGAGTAGTCTTAACCATATGAGCAGCAGTATCATCAACAACATCAATAAGCCTTTGAATCCCAACAACTTTTGGTCTTCTAGTGTAAATCCTAGTTACGGCGTAAGTAAAGTAGGGATTTACGCCATAACTCTTGTTTGGTTAGCATACTCTTGTGTATTTGCATTAATAACCTTCCAACTTTGTGTCTTTTTGTTCCAATGCTCATTAGTAACCTGAAAATGAAATATTAACGAATAAGAGTATATATTCAAGTAAAATAATAAAAATGATGAGCATATTAGGGGGAAATTGACACTAAAATATCAGGACTATTTGATGTTATCAGAACCGAATGATTATACTTCGAATGATGATGTGAGATGTTCTCTCTTGATTTATGACCTTCCTTGTTGTTCTTTTGTTGTTAAAATCGTCCTAGGGTCGACTGGAGTTGTGAAAGTGTAGCCCTAACTCGTAATAAGGGCTCGTATTTATAGTTTTCTGAAACTGACGTCGATACTGCGTATTCAGGGCCAATATGTCGTATTCAAGATCTCATGAGTAGGCTCCAAGAATAGAATATTCTGATTTATTCGTCTGACAGCCTTCAATATAATGTATCACCAGAGCTAGATACGCCGCATGTCTTCAGTTCGCTACTTCCTTGGATTTGAGATAGGGGCTTCTATACGACGTATTTCCAGGTATCGAATACGTCGTATTCTTCTGTAGTTGACATGGGCTTCGTCTGTCAAGGGTTCATATACGGCATATCATCAGAGTTGGATACGCCATATGCATCTGTTGGAATTGTGCATTTCTTTTGTTTAAGCTCCAAGTTTCGCCATTTTCTTTGTCTTTTCCTTTATTGTTCCATAATTACTAAGAATAAGAAAATATGAACGATTAAGCAATGATTCTTATACAAAAGTAAAATAATGAGCAATATACATGGGATAAATGATTCATTAAATGTGTACGTATTTGATTACATCACCCGCTGAAAAACCAGTGATTCTAGCCATGGATTCAACCTCTTCATCCAAGACACTGATACCATATACATTTGATTTTTTATGTTGATTTTGAGGACCGAAGCTAGGTTAAAAACATCTTGAAAACAAACAATATTGTCCATCTCTGTACGGCTTCAATTTGTCACTAAAACAACGTCGTCTGCATAGAAAAAAGAGAGAATTGAATCGATTGGTCTCAAATTATTGTACCTTAATAAGGCTTGCATGAACAACATCTTTGATAGCAACATGAAGACCTTCCATTGCAAGTCCATATGTTACAAAAACCGAATCTCTCCAAGATGGAGTCAAGATATTGCCAACTTACTGAATCAAAGGCCTTCTCGAAGTATACATTGAAAATCATGAGTTTTTTCTTCCGCTTTTTATACCATTCAATGATCTCACTAAGCATGAGAGGTCCGTCAAGAATTCGTCGACCCGCAATGAATGTCGATTGCTTATAGGATATTAACATATCTATTAACGATGCCAAACGATTTTCCAAAAATTTTGCAATAATTTTATATTGAAGACCGAGAAGAGAAATGGGCCGATAAACTTTTATCAAAAGAGGATTTGGTACTTTGGGACAAGTGTGATGAAGGCTGCGTTGGATCCCGGTGGCATTCGTCCAGTTGAAAAGAAATCCAAGACAAAGTTTTCAATGTCTTGTTTGGATCCTAATATGTTTTAAAGAACAGACACGAGAACCCGTCTAGACCGATGCTTTATTACCCACTGTCCCATACCGCCTTCTTAATTTCCTCGGAAGTTGCCATTTGCTCAAGAATGGCCCTATCGGGTCCTAGAACAGTATGGAAGGGGGAATTGCTAATGTGATGGATTTGAGGAGTAAATGGACAAAATTTTGCTTTATATAAGTCCAGAAAGCCATATTTAACGTCAAGAGGGTTCGAGCACCAATTACCATCCAATGTGACGCCTTGGATCATTTGGCTTCTCCTTCGCTGTTTAACTAGACTGTGAAAGAATTTATCACCTTCAAGAGTGTTAGTTTTAATGGACTAACATTAATGTGTGTATGTCTAGAATCGAACTCGGGACCACGGGATTGCACACATTACGTATGAGGAATTAATGTATAATAATTAATATATAAATTGTTATGTATTTAATTATTGAAACACAAAAATAACGACTAACGGACGTTAAGTAGTTAACGGGAATTGACTAACGACCGTTAGGGAATAAAGGAAGGACTATAGATGAAATTAGAGGATCAAGAAGGTTCCGGAATCCTTAGGGATTGTAGGAACCGATCGGCCATGGGCTTATATACCCAACCCATTGGCAAACTTGTTCTCCAAGATTTCTCATCTATAAATACAAAGGCTAGGGTTATTGTTTCAACACTCTTGTACTCTTGCTATAACCCTAGATCTTGTTTTCTCTTCTTCTTTTTCGTTTGGTCGATCCACATGAAACCCTTAGGGTTGATCGATCCAACTTTTTATAAACAAAACTTGTTTGGTTTATTTTGTGTTTAAAGATCTAGCAATCTCATTAGTTCGGTTATAGTACGTGTGTACAAGATTGTGGTATCAACTCACTATAGGTGATATTCTTGGATTCAGATACAAAAAGGTAAGGGGTATCTCGTTAATCCGTGCTTGTTATTTAAAGAAGAAGATTGAATTTTGATTCTTGTTCTTGCTAGAATCAAAAGGTACGTTTCTTTATTTTTGGGTTAATCTTTTATGTGTTAAAATTAAGATCCTATGCTTCCGCAACGTGAGATGTTTATTAGATTAATATATGAGTTTTCATGATTATTAAATTTTAACAGTAGCATCACGAGCCGTTTTAACATGTAATTAAATTACCGAAACACATAAAAATCGAATATTGGATTAGGATTTATGTTACTTGATTTTTTAGGGTTGAAAAATCGAAACCCTAATTTTTTAGGGGGGGCCGATGCCCTATAATTAAAAAATTAATTTTGTAGCCCTAAAATTGTAACGTGTTTATGTGGTTAAAGGTTGCATTCCTTGTGACTTGCATTAATCCATGATGAAACATGCATGTTTATCCTGGATTAGATTTGATTAATTGTTAAGTTTATTTTTTCACATGTAATTTTGATAAATCTAAAATTGGAGAAGACCTCAATTAATTATATTAATGAATCTACTTATGTGCTATTTGGTATATATTTGCTAAGACTAACGCAATCGATTCGTTGATGCATGTAGCTCACCTACCATTGTAGGGGATAGCCTCAGTTACATATATGCATATTAAAAACATAGATAAATTATTAATAGGTTTTATCAACAAGTTTGCATGTGGCTACATGATTTAATTGTTAAGATTATGTGTACTTATTTGATTATTTATTTTTATTAATTACTTGTTTTTTTGTTTAAATTGTATGGCACGTTGAAAGCAAAAAAGGGTAATTTTTTAATAGAAAATAAATGGACTAAATAACTATGAAACTTGTTGTAAAAAATTATAGATCTTGCGAAGTCTTATGTGCCAATAGTGGTTCGCATCGCACGGTAATTTGCTCCCAGGCGAGACTAGCAAGATGATAGTTTATTACATTTTTTTAAGACTTAAAATCATAAACTTTTAATTGAGTGATGAGTTTTGTACCAATAGTGTGAACGGCTTACCCAGTTTTGACAAACTATAATAGGGGTATAAGGAGGATTGACATTAAATTGTCAAACCGAAAGAGACGCATTTTTAATTGGCATTTAATGCTGAAGTTTGCCTCTCCGCTCCTTTGTGCGTCAAATTGGAGCTACCAAGTAAGCTATTTTATGTACAAAATCATCTTAAGGGTGAATTGACTTTAATTCTACGTGCCACTTTGTGGTAATTATCCGAATAACTTGGGTCTTTTGACTCATGCAGCAGTAGGATATAGTGGGCGATAATTGTAGGTAATTCTTTGATTGGTGAACCCAATACCTCAATTAAAACTTTGTTGATTTAAATCTTAGCCTTAATTGGTAAATAAAAACATTTTGAAAACTTATGATACGAAGGTGTATGCATGCTTATTCGTACATATTTTGATTGACACATCAAAATGAGTACCCAAAAATTTAAGTTCATGCCATCTAATTATAAGAAACAATTGAAGTTGTAATTTAGCTTAAGTGAGACCTTGACTTGATTACAAAGACAAGGTAAATTTCCGTTAATGTGTGAGACCATATATGGAGAATTTGCAGTTTCTAAATTAGACGACATAATTAAGTTGTTAGTGAGACCTAGAAACTTAAGGCATGAGATGGGATGAAACATGCTTACTTTGAAATTTGTATTTGTCAAATGTAAATCCCATAATGATCAAGGAGTCGAAAATTGTTTGCCGATTATTGTTTGACATATTACCATATTTTGTACTTTCATTACTAGCAGATCAACTGATGTAGTGAAACTATGAAAATTTGGATCCAAGTTTTCAAGAAAATTCAATGGTTGTATGAATATTTCTTTGGGTATTTTATTTTCTTGAAAAGATTGTATTATTGAAAATACTAAAATTGAATTTTGTAAATTCTTTTAAATGTATTAATGCAACATTAAACCTTAAACGTGGGATATTCTTTTATTGGTAAATTGATCTACACCCGTAGGCGTTTTTGGCTAGAGTCAACTTTACTAAAAGAATAAACCTAGTCTCCTTTCTATAAGAGAAGAGTGAGACTTAATCCTATTCTTTTTCATGAATGAGAAAGGTATGATAAGAAAATTAGAATTGTCTAAATTCTAAGAAATAACTCATAGCAAACTTTAATAGTTAAGAAAATTGCACATTTTCTGAGTTTTTAAAATTTAGAAGCTAGACTAATTACCGCAAAATTGATAAAAGGCAAACTAGCATAATTTATCTAGTTGTTGTGCTTTAACCATTTAAAGATGCTACATACCATTGTGGGGAAGGTAGACATATAAAGGAAAAATTGCATGCCCAATTTTTAAGTTAATTGCATTGATGGATAGTCCATCATCTACATAGTAGAATACACCCTTTTTTAATACCTAAGTAATTGTTACGAATGGGTCTTTTCAATGGTGTAGGAAAGTTAATAGTACACTATTTGCTTTTACTGGTTATGAAACACTTGCAATGTTGTCAAATCCAGTGGGAGCATTGTGTTGTAATTACTGAATAATGAATTATTGTAATGATCTGTAATTCAGTGGGAGCTACAAGCTTTGTCATCTTGGTAGTAACCCAGATTATCTCTAGAATGTCTTGAGATAATTACTTTCCAATTGTAGACACATGTGGTTTTTAAGGATAGTCATGTACGTTTCCTTACTAGACAATGTGGTTCTATATCTACTAATTATGCTAATATCTATGACACAATCATATTAATCACATAAACAAATGAGTGACGTGTTGTTTATCTGATGCATTATGTTGTTCCATGCACAAGTGGGAGAAATCTTTATTATGTGCAAGGTACAACATATAGGAATATGATTTAAAGGATTGTCTTGACCGCAAGGTAAGAAACTAACGTTATAAATATGACTAATACACATCTAATTCAAGAAACACTTGTTGAAATTTAGCTTAAGTGAGACCTTGACTAGATTACAACAACAAGGTGAAATTCCATGATTACGTGAGACCGTACTTGGATAATTACTGTTTCTAAATTAGATACCTATTAGAACAAGTGTAAATAATGATAATGAGACTACTTCAAACTAAATATTTATGTATTATTGAAATGACATAAATAAATGAAGTAATCTAATACTACTTCAAATTTGAATATTTATGTATTCTTGGAATGTCATAAATATATGAAGTAATAAATTAACTTGAAATTACTATTGAAACCAAATTGTGGTGTTCATGATTACTTTAGTTATACATGTTTATATTTTATTGTAAAATTATAAATATAAGGTCATTTAAATTGTTACAAGACTTATTATAATATAAAGTAAGACGTTAACTTGTTATGTCTTGTTTATTAAGACATATACAAGAAGTCATTGAGTTGATCAATGATTTATAACGTATAGTGGGATTATAATAGTCTATGTCTTCTTGTTGAGACATGGACATGAAGTGACTTAGTTATAATGTACTTGTGTTATAAAACATGCAATTGGCTTGGAAAATCTATTTCACCATTAAGTTGACTTAGTTGGTAAATAGGTAAGCCAGAAGGAGTATGAGTTTATCTTACATATTGTTAGATTGTCTCACAATATTAGGTCTAATGAAATACCACAAGTTTGTGGTGTGTTCAGTTAGGAGAATCAAACTCTATTGGTATTGTTTGATTAAAGATAACTATAACTTCCTTTCTTTCAAAAAGTTATCAAGGTTAGAAAATTGAGTATGGATTGTATATACTCAATAAGACTCCAACCTAGAAGATTAATAAGACACCATTTATTGTGGAATGTGATGAATCACATTAAGTCTTAAAATTGAAGTTTTTAATTTGTTAAACAACTTATGAAGTAGGATATTAACAAACTAATGTAAGGAACTATCAATGTGTATTTGTAATGTCCAAAAAGAGAACAATATAGGGTTGCTCTACTTGCTAAGTATTTATAGATAGTCTATAAATTAAAAAAGGCAAGTGGGAGGTTTTATCTTGAAAAGATAAAATTACAAGATGCATAATCTTGTAAAAATACACTAGTGAAAGTCATGATGAGGATTAAACAAGTTAATGTTAAATCTCAAGATGATGGAATTCTCATTCATAGATCCGCAAGGATATCTCAAATATATGAATAATATGTTGAGGATTATAAGTTACATGATTATGGTAAACCTGTTGGTCATTAAGATGAATTGCAAATATTGAATTTGGAAAATTACTCATACTATGAATGTTTAGATGCAGTCCATAAAGATAACTAGTTTTGGAAACTTAGTTTATCTTGAACTCTATAGTTAGACTATAGAATGAAGATGAATTTCTTCAAAGGGAATGAAAATCCTATAAGTTTAAATCTTTGTGTAGAAATCATATGGAAAATTTTGTAAACATATTTAATGTATGACAAGATTATCAATCACACTTAAGCAATTAACTGTGATTGAATATTCTAGGCACATTAAATGTATAAAGATTATGATTGTCATTCTTAGTTTCATTAATATGAAATTAACAATGGAATATCAAAACTCTTTCTTGAGTAATTACTTGTGCGAGAACGATAAGTAATCAAAAGGAGTATTTGAATTCAAATAATCTTTGGAAGTATACAAAGTGTAATAATTCATGAATGGATTAATGCATGCATATAGGAGATATACTTATGTTTAATTATTAAATCCAAATTTTGATTTGTAATTAAAATAAGATAATTCCTTAGTATTCCTGAAAGCTAGTGGGAGTGTTATGTTTATTTTCTTATTTCATATATGTTGTTTAACATATTGGAAGTAACATTCCATATACGTTAAATGTTAAGTCTTAGTTTGGAATGAAACTTCACTTGAAAATTTAGAAAATAAACATACAACCTTGGAATATATGTTTATTGTTATAAACATAAGCGGTAAAATAATTAATTCTAATAGAACATGATATACTATTAGAAAGTGTAAATGGATACATATCTTTGAAAAGATATAACATGAACGAAATCAAGTTTGACACAAGGATTTTTCATGTACATCATGTTATTTGTTGTATCATGCTTGGATGAAAGATGATTTGACAACATTGATATCTAATTGAAAGTTATTAGATAACTAAATGTAATGAATATGGTTTGATATAGAATTACATCCTCAGCCTGGAATTGCTCCTAAATTCTAAGTATGAACCATATGGCAAATTGTTGCGTAATCGTTATAGCCGACAAACCTTGAAAGATTGGAAGGCATCAAACATTACACAATGGATATTAAAGTTTACGGAATTTTTAAAGAACATATTGTTGTTTGCATACAATGATGCTAATGAAATTGAGATGACACTCAATACTAGTCATGGTAGGATTTTATCCTTGTTAATGGCCATGTATACTAGTTATGCTTAACTATGAGTATAGTTGCATTATACATTAAAGAATTAGAATACTTTAAACTATAAAAGGTTTGATAGTTTAATTGTCATAAATTGGTGGTTGAGGATGTCACGCATTTTATGAAATATTATGTGGCAATATCAAGATAGTTGAATGCACACATACAAGAACTTCACTAATTGAATTCTTGAAATAAGTATTCTCAAAATTCTGATAGATCAAAATTAGTTGATTTATGTCTTGTCAACAAGTATGATGGACATGACTTGAGGCATAATTAATTAACTAGAATTATCATGCATTGATCTATTTAGTATTTGGATAAGGGATGTTAAGCAATATTATTTACAATGAATTAAAGTACTTGGTACGTTTGTTTTCATTAATAATATATTGTATCCTATATTTGCATGTTTAAATCCGTTAATAACTTATGTTATTCTAAATTGTCCGTTCTCACTTAATGATATGGGAATATCATTAAATCAAGACAAATCTGAGTATTGGTATAATATACTTGAAAATATATTGATGCGGTGACATGCCAATTTCACATGATATTCAATGAATTGAGTATAGGACTTATCCTAACTTCATGAGTTTACTTTATGGATCTTGTCATCAAGTAAATCATGAATATAGTTATCCTCAGACTTGAGATACCAGATAACTGTCATGGATGTAGTGCATTTTTGTGAAGCAATTTACCGCTATACGTTACTGGTAGCTATAAGGATTGTTTTCAGGAGTGTTGCAAAGTTCATGGGTTATGCTCGTAGTCAAGAGAGAATTTGTTCCTTCAAATTTGTTTTGAAGTTTAATACTGCTGGGCCCCTCGTAAGGTTGACAAGATGTTTGTGTGGCCACGCCCAAGATCTATCTGGAATACATTCAGACGATTTGGTAATCTTGTTCAATCAGAAACAACGAGAAACAGAATAGTTAATTAAAGAATAACTAAGATCCATATCTTTATTAACGTAGTATTAGTAACAAAATGATAAGTATGATGATGAATCATCGAAATGGTTTTTCCAGGAGACCATCCTCGAGTTGTACTAGGGGCATTGGCGTGTTGCTAGACGCTAACCAATGTCATTACACTATTAATAGATGTCCAAGTGGGAGCTGTTAGTTTTAATGGACAAATATTAATGTGTGTATGTCTAGAATTGAACTCGGGACCATGAGATTGCACACATTACGTATGAGGAATTAATGTATAATAATTAATAAATAAACCGTTATGTATTTAATTATTGAAACACAAAAATAACGACTAACGGACGTTAAGTAGTTAACGGGAATTGACTAACGACCGTTAGGGAATAAAGGAAGGACTATAGATGAAATTAGAGGATCAAGAAGGTTCCAGAATCCTTAGGGATTGTAGGAACCGATCGGCCACGGGCTTGTATACCCAACACATTGGCAAACTTATTCTCCAAGATTTCTCATCTATAAATACAAAGGCTAGGGTTATTGTTTCAACACTCTTGCACTCTTGCTATAACCCTAGATCTTGTTTTCTCTTCTTCTTCTTCTTTTGGTCGATCCACACAAAACCCTTAGGGTTGATCGATCCAACTTTTTATAAGCAAAACTTGTTTGGTTTATTTTGTGTTTAAAGATCTAGCAATCTCATTAGTTCGGTTATAGTACGTGTCTACAAGATTGTGGTATCAACTCACTATAGTTGATATTCTTGGATTGAGATACAAAAAGGTAAGGGATATCTCGTTAATCCGTTCTTGTTATTTAAAGAAGAAGATTGAAGTTTGATTCTTGTTCTTGCTAGAATCAAAAGGTACGTTTCTTTATTTTTCGGTTAATCTTTTATGTGTTAAAATTAAGATCCTATGCTTCCGCAACGTGTAAGATGTTTATTAGATTAATATATGAGTTGCCATAATTATTAAATTCTAACAAATAGCCCATTGAGATCTAGATTTTTGAACAGAAACATCTAAGCTTGTTGGTTGTTTGAGGTTTAAACTTTAAAGACTTATATCACTGTATGTCCATCAAAGATATTGGAGTGTTAACTTGTTTATCTATTACAGTAGATTCAAGGTATTGTAACATGCAAACAGAGAAGTTTTAAGCTATAGAAAAGTGTCACAAACGAGACCGAACCTATACTTGGATAAAACATTGACAATTTTATTGACATTTTTGGATCAACAATACAACATTTGCTAGGAGTAGAGAAAGAAAAACAAGATAACAAGGGTTTGTTTTAAAAGAGAAATTCATAGCTACCATCACTATTATCTTCAAACTTCTATATGTAGAAAAAATATGTGCTCACCACCCCGGAGCATATAGATCAACGTCAACCCGATGAACACCCAAACCGAACTCGCAGGCTTGTGTGGTTAAGGTTGTTGCAAACGAAAGGGACATATGATCATAGCTCACGGAGCTAGCTTAGTTACAATCTCTCTATTTAAAGAGAAGTGTAAAAATGGTAATTTTGATCACATGCTCATTGGACTATGAGGATCATTTAAGGTCGATATGGCTATTTCTAATTGTATCTTCAACAAGTCTGTATCTTCCTCGTCAGCCTGTTACACGAATCAAGTTGTTAAATTACATACACGAGCAATAATTTGTTAAGCTAATAAGGACTTATGTGACTAAAGATGTCAATATCATGCGAATACAAAATGATAAAATTCCGATACAATCAAGTGCAAAAAGTTAAAATCCTTGATTTCATACTAAAGATAGTCAAGACACCCTTGTCATATTTGCATTATAGACAAAGATGTTACTAATATTTTAAACATGTAGGTCATGGTGAGAACATATTATATGAAGACATGCAGGTCATGGTGAGAACATATTGTTAGTATGTCCGGTTTTGAATCCGAGACTCGGGATTGCACACAATACGTAAGAGTTTCAATGGTTTGAATTAATTAAATATAATTTTATATTTTATTTATTCTGTGGAAAACTAGAAGGGGGGTTGAATAGTTTTATGTCTTTTTAATTTTATTATGAAAACCTTTGTTTATTTTTAAAACACTTAGATTCAAGTTTGTATGAAAAATAAAACTTGAACCTTATTATTAGTTATATATGTATTCTTTTAAATTGATTGTAAAAGTTTTGGTTTCTTGAATGGATTTTCAAATTGATCTTTATGTGAAGTCGACCTCTAATTAATACTAGCAATTATATAAACCTATGTGTATGAAAGTAATAACGATGCAAGTAAAGAAATAAATAAGGTATGGAAAGATCTAACCGAGACACGAGAGATTTATAGTGGTTCGGCTACAAGGACACCTTCCTTGCCCTACTCCACTCCCCGAGCACACCTTGCTCGAGAGTTTTCTTCACAACTTCAATAAGCTCCCTTATGGCGGAGAAAACCGTACACAACTTTGGCTTACACGGGTTTAACGACACAAAGCTAAATGTCGAGTTCTAATCGTAGCTAGAACCAATCTCACAACTTCATAACACAACTTCTTCACAACTTATTCACGACTACTTCACAACGGCTTCACGACTGCTTCACGACTTCTTCACGACTTCAACACGACCGCTACACAACCTCTATGATGCGGCTTCACGACTTCAACACTATGTCTTCATGACTAAGACTTCACGACTTCAACATGTCCGCTACACAACCTCTATGCTACGGCTTCACGACTTCAACATTAGGACTTCACGACTAGGACTTCACGGCTTCAACACGACCGCTACACAAATTCTATGCTACGGCTTCACGACTTCAACACTAGGACTTCACGACTAGGACTTCACAACTTTAACACGACCGCTTCACAGCTTCTATGCTACAGCTTCATGACTTCAACACAAGGACTTCATGTCTTCTAAGCTACGGCTTCACAACTTCTACACCACGGCTTCACGACTTCTACATTTTGACCTCACAACTTCTATACCACAACTACTTATACAACATATTCACTACTTACACACAACACTAATCTACAACACACACCTTACATATAAATGAATGAATGATTTACAAACTTTGTTAAACACACAACTTAAGTAACAAAATGATACTAAGTTGTAATACTTCTAATCTTGATTGATAGAAGTATTCTTCTTTTGCACTTGGATGGTGGAAGCTTGGATCACTTGGAAACCAATGCTTAAGATTACATGATCAAAGGTTTATTTAAGATATGAAATGAGATCTACAACAGAAAGTTTTAGTGCAAAAGGGTTAGTAAAAATCCAGGGGAAGGCTGGTATTTATAGGGAAAAATCTGGACAGCTGGAGCCTACTGGAGCGGGGGCGGTCCCCTTAAATAGGGGGCGGTCCCCTTAATTATTAAGGGGGCCGCCTAGTAAAATTAAGGGGGCCGCCCCTACTGAACGTTGGCCAATTTTGTCCTTTTGTGGGGAAGGTTTTTCTGGAACATTTTAACTGATTTTGGTTAAAATTTTGAATTCATATTTTTATAAAAGATTAAACATTTTTATTTAATGCCAAAAATGTTTTTCAAAAATATATAAAATGTTTTTGATGTTTTATAAAAAATCTAGTTTTTAAGAAAATGTTCCTTTGATCATATAATGCATTAAGCATTAGTTCATTCATACCTTAAGTGATTTTAGTTGTAGAAGTGAATATTTACAACTAAGTACTTGTTTAATTTATAAGTTTATGTTTTAATGAGTTTACATTTTGTGATCATTAAAACATAGAGATATGAATAAATATTGATAATGTTTTTAGGCATTATTTATGTCAACATATTCATTTCACAAACAAATAACTTAACGGTCGTTAGAACTTAACGGGGTTTGGATAACGCTCGTTAAAGGACTAATATTGCAAAGATAGAAAGAAGGATCTAGAACCCATGGGCTCTAGATGGCCGGCCACCCCTTAGGGTTATGGGTCGGTTGGGTTTTCTTTGGGAGCAAGCCAAGAGAAACTATAAATACAACCCTTTGTTTTCATTGTTTCCCTAATCTTTAATCTCCAATCAAGCCAAACTTCTTCCTCTTTCCCTCTTGTCAAAACCGATCGACTCTTTTAATTCCACTAGGAATTTCGATCCGAGTTTTTGCATTAAAGTGTTTGGTTTGTTTCGTGATCTTGAACCTAGCTTTTCCCATTGAAACGCTAGTATTACGTGTGTACAAGAACGAGTAACAAGCTTACTTTAGCTTGTGTGTTTGTGGTGTTCGATCCATATAAACCCCACCCTAGGGTTTATAATTTTGTTCTTGAAGTACACGATTCCTTGTTCATGCTAGGAATCTTGTTGTATAGATACATGAAATTTTTTAGCTAGGGTTTTAATTTTTGCTAACCCTAAATTTTTTTTTAGATGGGTCGACACCCATTAAATAATTTTTAGGGTTTTAGCTTTGTAAAATTTAGTAGAAACCCTAGGATTGCATGCAATTTTTAGGGATTAATTAATGAGTACCTATGTGATGTCATTAATTAGATTGCGTACAATATATATTGACATGATAATATGTGATTACATGATTATATGTGCAATATGGGATCCATGACAAAATCTTGCATATTTTGTCATGGAAAGTTTTGTGTTTAATTGCTACATGATTTTTTAAGATAAATCTAAAATTAAGGAAGACCCTAATATATATTAATTAATTGGTTATGTGCAATGTGGTATCTAATTAATTAAAACTTACGCGGCCAAATTATTTGGCGTCTGTGGTCCATTGGGCACAATGAGCTCGAAAACCAATGGGAGTTTTATTAATTACATACATTAAAATTCACATAGAATTATTAATAGGATTTATTGAAAAGGTATGCATGTGGCTATATGATATTGTTAATGATCATATACGTGTTATTGAGTGTTTATTTATTTTTTCAATTACTTGTTCTTTGTGTTTAATTATGATGGATTGTAACATCAAAGAGGGTAATTTTTTGAATAAAAAATAAATGAACCTAATAACTATGAAACCTTTGTAGTAAACTATTTAATTGCCAAGTCTTATGTGCCGACAGTGGTTCGCTTCGCACGGTAATTTGCTCACAGGCGAGACTAGCAATTAATAATTTACTACATAAATGTTTTAAGCTTTAAATCTTAAAGTTTTAATTGATTGATGCGACTGTACAAAAGTGGTCGAAGCAGCGGACCTATTATTGACAAACTATAAAGTGGGTATAAGGAGGTTTGACATTAAATTGTCATCCGAAAGGGGCGCGTTTTTAA
The DNA here is from genome assembly GCA_021014915.2 of Artemisia tridentata subsp. tridentata. Classification (NCBI taxonomy): domain Eukaryota; kingdom Viridiplantae; phylum Streptophyta; class Magnoliopsida; order Asterales; family Asteraceae; genus Artemisia; species Artemisia tridentata. Next base: position 206,605,119 of record CP139507.1, read on the forward strand.
TTAGCTTCGGCGGACGTTTGCCCCTCCGCTCGCCTGTGCGTCAATAATAGACTTACCAAGTACACCATGAAAAAGTACGAAGCATCTTAAGGCAATGTTGTAAGTTTCTCAACGCCATCAATTAAATTTTGTTGATTTAAGCTGCGAATGAGTAAACTAGTTTTGAAATTTATATGATACAAAGATGAATGCATAACATCTTTGTACATATTTTTTGATTACATACATCAAAATTTAATACCCTTAAAATTTAAGTAATATGCCATCCAACTAAAAAAAGGAACACCTAAGGTTACATCCTACATTGCTAGCAGCCAAAGCTGAATGTTAATGTTCAAAGGGTGGGAGTCTAAGGGTAAATTGAGTACTTTCATTGCTAGCCAAAGCTGATGTAATGAAACAACGTCAATTTACAAGTTTCTTAAGTTGGTTAACTTAATTGAGCACTTTCATTACTAGCAGCCAAAGCTGATGTAATGGAACGGCGTTAAGGCATAAAGATTTGGGGATGAAACATGCTTACATTTTGCAACTGATGTTGGCAATATAATGTAAGTCCCAAGATTTTTAGGAATTGCAATTGGATATTGGCAATTGGGTGATCCCGTAACTTATTGAGCACTTTCATTGCTAGCAGCCAAAGCTGATGTAATAAAATGGCGTCAATTAGGATCCTAGTTTTCAGTGAAAAATAAATGGTTATTTACCATGGGTGTTTAATTTTCTTGAAAAGTTTAATTATCGAAAGTGCTAACTTTTGAACTTTTTCTGTAGAAATGGCCCAACCCGAAAACATGTCAAACATAACCTCTGCTTTCAAAATGATGATTGAAAAAGAGAAATTGACTGGAACTAAAAATTTCAACGATTGGTACCGTAATCTAAGGATTGTTCTTAGAATAGCCAAACGTTTTGAATATCTTAGTGAGCCTCTTCACGTTGCTCCTCCTGCTAACTCTCCTAATGAAATACTTAGAGAGTATAACGAAGCTTATGACAAGCACAATGATGCGGCTTGTCTTATGCTATCGGGGATGGATCCTCAACTGGTAAAACAGTTTGAGAATTATGGTCCGATGGCTATGATTGAGGAACTCAAACGCATGTTTGAGAAACCTCCAATGGTTGAGTTATATGATGTGCTAGATTCTATAGCCAAGTGCAAGCAGGAAGCAACCAAACCCGTGAGTGCATATGTATTGGAGATGAAAGGATATCTTGACCAATTGGATGCACTCGGATGCGGGTATGTGGAAGATGTTAAAGTTGGCCTCATCAATAGATCCCTCAATGAGGAATTGAATGGTGAGTTTTTGCGCAACTTCAAAATGCATTGCAAAGGGAAGACATTTACTGACTTGCATGCAATGCTCATTGATTATGAGAAAGGACTCGCTAAGAAAGCTCCTACACCTGCTGTGATGGCAATTAGAGGTGGTAGGGTTGCTAAGCCCGGTAAACCGCACAATGTGAACAAGAAGAGCAAAGGGAAAGCTGACAAAGGAAAACAGGTCGTGATCCATCAGCAGAAGCCCAAGAAGCAGAATCCTCCTCCTAAGAAGGATTATCCTAAAAAGGATACGGCTGCTTGTCAACACTGTAACACTCCTGGACATTGGAAGAGGGACTGTCCATTGCTGCTTGAGGAGTGTCGCCAGAATAAAAATGCCAAGGCTGGGCATGGCGCCAGCACATCAGGTATTTTTATGGTTGAATTATTTTATTTTCCTCGTAAGCAAAATGCATGGATATATGATACAGGATGTGGTACTCACATTTGTAATACATCGCAGGGGCTTAGAGGAGCTAAGAAGCTGAACTATGGGGAATGCTACTTGTATGTCGGCAACGGTATACGTGCAGCAGTGGAAGCCATAGGGACTTTTGACTTACTTTTACCTTCAGGTTTAATTTTACTATTGAACAATTGTCATTACGCACCATGTATTGTTAAAGGTGTTGTTTCAGTTTCTTTATTGTTGGATAATGGTTTTGAGCATACTTTTATTAATAATGGAATTTCGGTTTCTCTTAATTCTATTTTTTACTTTAAAGCAATTCCATTAAATGGTGTGTTTGAAATTGATATGGAAAATCATGCATCCAACGGAAATAATTCTGTGTATAGCATCGGAAATAAGAGAATCAAGTCTAACTTGGATTCGTCTTATCTATGGCACTGTCGTCTTGCACATATAGGCAAGAAACGAATGAAAAAGCTGCAACACGATGGGCTTTTGAAAAATATCAATGATGATTCAGTTGATAAATGCGAATCTTGCATATCTGGTAAGATGACGAAGAAACCTTTCCATAGCAATATGGAAAAGGCTTCAGATCTACTTGGATTAATACACACGGATGTGTGTGGTCCACTTAGACATGTGTCTAAGCGCGGTGCTAGCTACTTCTTGACCTTCACGGATGACTATAGTCGTTATGGTTATGTTTATTTACTTAAACATAAACATGAAGTCTTTGAGACATTCAAGGTCTTTAAAAATGAAGTAGAATTACAACTCGGAAAGAAGATTAAGGCCCTTCGATCCGATCGTGGTGGTGAGTATTTAAGCCAAGAGTTTAAAGATTATCTAGCTGAGTGTGGCATTGTCCAACAACTCACTTCTCCTTATACTCCACAACAAAATGGTGTATCTGAAAGGAGAAATCGTAAATTGTTAGATATGGTACGATCTATGTTTAATCTTACAACTCTTCCCTTATCCTTTTGGGACTATGCTCTTGAAACAGCTGTTCACGTGTTGAATAGGATTCCAACTAAGAAGGTTGATAAGACTCCATATGAAGTATGGACTGGAAAAGCTCCCAACTTTTCTTACTTAAAGGTCTGGGGTTGTGAGGCGTTTGTTAAACGTGACTCACCTGATAAACTCCAACAAAGATCTGTTAAGTGTATCTTCGTAGGATACCCTAAGGAAACAAAGGGTTACTACTTTTACTTCCCACCAGAAAATAAGGTCATCGTGGCTAGGTATGGCGAATTTCTTGAGGATAATCTAATATCTCAAGAATTCAGTGGGAGAGTATATGATCTTGAAAGTGATCATGAAGATACGTCACCTTCTGAAGGCACTAACACACTTCCTGTGGAACCTGAAAGTTTAGGTCCTCCACCAGAAGTTGAAGTGGTACCCATCCGTAGATCTACAAGATCTACAAAAGCTCCTGATCGTCTATGTTTAAACGTAGAGTGTGAGGAAACTATACTAGGGGATCTTGATGAGCCAACTAGTTATAGTGCTGCCATTAGTAGTCCTGATAAGGATAAATGGCAGGTTGCTATGGATGGGGAAATGCAATCCATGAAAGACAACAAAGTCTGGATTGAAGTAGACCTTCCTCCCAATGCTAAGGTAGTTGGGAGTAAGTGGCTCTTCAAAAAGAAAACGGACATGGATGGCAAAGTACACACCTACAAAGCTCGTTTGGTGGCTAAAGGCTTTACCCAAACATACGGTGTTGACTATGAGGAGACATTTTCTCCTGTGGCCGACATTAGAGCTATTAGGATTCTTATAGCCATAGCTGCCTACTATGACTATGAGATTTGGCAGATGGATGTCAAAACCGCCTTTCTGAATGGTCGCCTAGATGAAGACATCTATATGGCGCAACCTGAGGGGTTTGTGAATCCACAATTTCCTGAGCCTGTATGCAAGCTTCAAAGATCCATTTATGGATTGAAGGAAGCATCCAGGCAATGGAATAAGAAATTTGATGAGGAAATCAAGAAGTTTGGATTTACTCAAAATTTCGATGAGCCATGTGTATACCACAAAGTTAGTGGGAGTAACACTACTTTTCTTATCCTATATGTCGATGACATATTAATCATGGGAAATCATATACCTAGTCTTGATGAAGTTAAGGCTTATCCGAGTAAATGTTTTTCCATGAAGGATTTAGGAGAAGCAGCTTATATCCTTGGAATCAAGATCTATAGAGACAGATCTAAGCGGTTGATCGGTTTAAGCCAAAGTGCTTACATGGATAAAATATTGAAGAGATTCAATATGCAAAATTCCAAGAAGGGATATTTGCCCATGCAAGTAGAACATGGCTTAAGCAGCGAAATGTGTGCTTCTACACCTGAAGAGGTGGCATACATGAAGAAAGTTCCGTATGCTTCGGCAGTAGGGTCTATCATGTATGCAGTTAGAAGTACAAGGCCAGATGTGGCATTCGCTCAAAATTTGACCAGTCGTTATCAGCAAAACCCAGGAAAAGATCACTGGCATGCTGTTAAGAACATTCTTAAGTATTTGAGGAATACTAAAGATATGTTTCTTGTATTCGGGGGAAATCCAGACGCAGAACTGAATGTTACTGGTTTCTGTGATGCATCCTTTCAAACTGATAAAGATGATACGAAGTCTCAGACGGGTTACGTTTTTGTCATAAATGGAGGAGCTGTAGACTGGAAGAGCAAGAAGCAGAGTACAATGGCGATGTCTGCTACAGAAGCTGAGTATATTGCTGCATCGGAAGCTGCACAAGAAGCTGTTTGGATAAGGAAATTCATATCGGATCTTGGAGTGATGCCGTCAAATGAATTACCTATAAATGTGTATTGCGACAACTCTGCTGCAATCACATTCGCCAATGAACTTGGAGTTATGAAGGGCGCCAGACACTTTCGTAGAAAGTACCACTATGTTCGAGAACAAGTCGAACTGGGTGAGATCAATGTACTCAAAGTTCACACAGATGACAATCTGGCTGATCCTTTCACGAAGGCATTACCTAAGGAAACGTTTACTCGACATGCTCAGGGTATTGGTCTTCGTTTAGCCGATAGTTTCATGTAAATCTGTTATTAGTATTTTGGATAAGGGACATGTAAACAATTATTATTTTAATGAAATAAAATGCGGATAACGTTTATTCTCATTTATAATATTTGTGTCCTATATTTACATGTTTAAATCCGTGAATAAATTAATTTATTCTAAATGGTCCGTTGTCAATTAATAATATAGGAATATTATTGAACTAAGACAAATGTGAGGATTGGTAGAATGTACTGTAAGGTTGAGATACCAATATCACATGATATTCAATATTGGATAAATTGAATATAGGACTTATCCCAACCACATGATTATACTTTATGGATCTTCGTCATTAAGTAAATCATGAATATTTATCCTCAGACTTGAGATACCAGATAATTGCCGAGGATGTAGCTCATTTTCTGTAAGGTAGTCTAACACTATCCGTAAAAGGTGGTTATAAGGGCTATTTTCGGAAGTGATGCGAAGTTCGAGGGTTATGCTCGTAGTCAATAAAGGATTTGTTCCTTCAACTTTGTGTTGAAGTTTAATACTGCTTGGCCACTCGTAGGATTGACAAGATGTTTGCGTGCGCACGCCCAAAGTCTATCCGGAAGACGTTCAGATGTTTTGGTAATCTTGATCAATTATGTATAAACGAGAAACTAATTGTTAATTATGGATTGACCTAGATCCATATCCATATTAACGCGGTATTAGAAACAAAAGGATAAGTATGATAATTATATCATCACGTGGTTTTTCTATGAAAACCATACTCGGATCAAACTGGGGGCATTGGGATCTGTTAAGCTAGACTAGCCCATGTCATTACTATATTAATAGTTATCCAAGTGGGAGCTGTTAGAGTTTGTGTATAAATATTAATATTAGTATGTCCGGTTTTGAACCCGAGACTCGGGATTGCACACAATACGTAAGAGTTTCAATGGTTTGAATTAATTAAATATAATTTTATATTTTATTTATTCATTTCACAAACAAATAACTTAACGGTCATTAGGACTTAACGGGGTTTGGATAACGCTCGTTAAAGGACTAATATTGCAAAGATAGAAAGAAGGATCTAGAACCCCATGGGCTCTAGATGGCCGGCCACCCCTTAGGGTTATGGGTCGGTTGGGTTTTCTTTGGGAGCAAGCCAAGAGAAACTATAAATACAACTCTTTGTGTTCATTGTTTCCCTAATCTTGAATCTCCAAGCAAGCCAAACTTCTTCCTCTTTCCCTCTTGTCAAAACCGATCGACTCTTTTAATTCCACTACGAATTTCGATCCGAGTTTTTGCATTAAAGTGTTTTGTTTCGTGATCTTGAACCTAGTTTTTTCCATTGAAACGTTAGTATTACGTATGTACAAGAACGAGTAACAAGCTTACTTTAGCTTGTGTGTTTGTGGTGTTCGATCCATATAAACCCCACCCTAGGGTTTATAATTTTGTTCTTGAAGTACACGATTCCTTGTTCTTGCTAGGAATCAAAAGGTACGCGTCTATTTAATTTTTTAGTTAATTATTACATGTTATCATAGATTTATTCCGCTGCGCGTGCTTTGATGATTATGTGTTTATAGTTTTTTATGATTCACATATTCCAACACATATTATATGAAAAAGATGATGAAAACTTATGCTAATGAAATTGTCTACCGTTATATCAATTAAAAAATAAATGCGTCAATTTTTGATGAATATTTTGATAGATTAATTAATTTCTTATGAACGTCTTGATAAATTAGATTCATAGTGCATTTTGAAATAATAAAACCTTTTCTAAGAAAGTAATATGTATTCATTATTTCATCTTTAAATCAAAAAATAGCTGTTGCTAAATTTTACATTAGTCTGTAACCTTCTTTTTCATAACCAAAAGTACGTAGTAACAATGAAACTCAAACATGACTTAATCGCAACTTCATCCTGGCCCCAAGCACGGAAGAAACATTTAGACTAAAGGGTATGCAGCGACTCCACTCCCGATTAAGCCCCTAATCGCCCCGTAATCGCCATGTACACCGCCCCCCATGGGCGATTAGCCCTTCAGGCGATACATATGGAATGCCCTTGTTGTTTGACCGTTTCTCTTCTTTTCAAACTTTTCTAGCCGTTTCAAACGGCATCTTCTACTTTTATTTTTATTTTTTCCTTTATATTTCATACCTCTATATATACACATATATCTCACATTTATAAAACAAACTCACTTATTCTCTACACTCACTCACTTCATCATCTCTATAAAAAATATGTATCCAAATCCCAACCCAAATAACTTTCGCAGCCCGTATGGGTATCGTTCACGTCCAAACGTCCCAAATCAACCGGATATGAATGATCCAAATTTGCTTAATAACCCGGCATTGTTTCAATATATCCAACAAATGAACGTCCAAAATCAACCAATGCCGGGTTTCATACCTTGGAATGCGTCACAAGAGGGATACGGTTTCGCCGGGGTTTCTCCGCAAACCACACCGGGTGGACATTTTGGTATTACATTTTTACTCTTTATTTACTTATATATATATTATATCTATATATATTTTTTTAACCCATATTTTTTTTTCTAGATCGTCAACGAGTCATTGACACTCCACCTAGGACGCCAAATTCTCCGGACGTTGAAGTCGTCGAAGAAACCCAACCGGAAGTCGAAGCCGGGGGATCTATACAAGCTAGAAAAAGACGAGTACACAGACGGAAACCCGCCGACGAACCGAGGGTGAGAACCCCGGCTATTCCGTGGCAAAAAGACGAGGAGATGTGCCTATGCAAAGCTTGGTTGGAGGTTACCGAGGACCCGCTAGAAGGTATTAAATTTTGCGTTTCTTTTTATAAATTTATATATACATTTACGTATATTTATATACATATGAAGTGTTGTTTTATTTTTTTGTAGCTAATTATCAAAAGGAGAAAACATATTGGTCTAGAATAACAAAGGTTTTTGTGAAGCTCATGGGCGAGGAGGAGGGATATCGTGACCAGGACGGGGTGAGTTCCAAGTGGAGGAAAATACGCCCACAAATCCAACATTTCAATGAGATCTATACACGGCTCAGAAATGCAAACAACCATCAAAGTGGTTCGAATGACGCCGACGTTGTTAAAAAGGCTATTGCCGAGTAAAAGGGGACTTATGGAAAAGCTTTTGGATTTGTGGACATTTGGGATAAGTTAAGATTGAGTTCTAAGTTTCATTACGTTACCGATTCATCCGACCCAAGAAAAAGTCGGGGAGAACCAACTAAGAAAAGAACGAAAACTTCATCATCCGGCGATTATCAAAGTCAAGGTTCGGATGCTCGTGTGAATTTCGATCTTAACTCAGTGGACGAGGATGAGGATGAGGAGCTGGAGTTTCGGGAACGTCCGGTTGGAAGAGACACGAGTAGGAAATCGAGTTCGAGTGTGGGGGGTTCGTCGAGCAAGGGAAAGGGGAAGTTGGATAATGCTTTGGACGATATTTCGGGTCAATTGAGAGGGTTGATGGATCTCACGAAAAAAAGATTGGAGTATGGGGATCGAAAGTTGAAGGCAAAGGAAAGTAAAATAAAGCTTGCCGAGTTGAGAGTGTTGAGCACTGACTACAGCCATCTTCCGGAACCCGAAAGATCAATCATGGAGAAAGCGAAACAAGATCTTATTCAAAAATATCGGGATGCGTAGTTTATTAATTTTTAAGTAATATTTATGTTTTAGGATTGTTATTTATGTTTTATGAACAATATTTATGTTTGTATTAATTTTTAAGTAATATTTATGTTTTAGAATTATTATTTATGTGATATTGTTGTTTTTAAATATTATGTAATTTTAGTTATTATTTACATAATATGAAAAAAAAAAAAAAAAAAAAAAAAAAAAAAAAAAAAAGTTGAAAAAAAAAGTTGAAAAAAAAAAAACAATCATTAGAAGTGTCACGTGTCCGGAGTCGCCCCACCCTCCTGAGTAGCCCCACTCCCCTTTTTTTTCCAGGCTACCCAACTTGCTGACTCAGCGCCACGTGGCGCGAGTCGCCCCTTAGTTGGGTAGCCCCACTCCCTTTAGTCTTACCGAGTAACAAATAAATGAGTGTTGTTTTTGCAGTAGTAAAAATAAAGGGGCAATTGCATATATACCCACTAAAACTTGCATATTTGCATATATATACTCAAATCATGCTTAACTTGCATTGTAAATCATGCATTGAAAACTTGTATTTTGGAAAAATATACAAGTATTTAAGTTTTAGTGGGTATATATGCAATTCTTCCAAAATAATAAGCCTATAGCTTAACTGATTAAAATTTTATTATAGGCAGTGTTGAAAATTTTCAAGAAGGGAAGTACACTTCTATAAAGACAAGTAGTATAGTAGGTCGTA
>CP139507.1:206619295-206653812 GCA_021014915.2 Artemisia tridentata subsp. tridentata
CAGTTACGTATAGCGTTAAATTGAATCACAGAAATGCACTACATGCATGACAGTTATCTGGTATCTCAAGTATGAGGATAACTATATCCACATGATTTACTTGATGACAAGATCCATAAAGTAAACTCATGACGACGGGATAAGTCCTATACTCAAACATTTTGAATATCATGTGAAATTGGTATGACAACGCATCAATATACTTTCAAGCATATTCTACCAATACTCAGGTTTTCCTTAATTTAATGATATTCCCATATCATTAAGTGACAACGGACAGTTTAGAATATATAAATATATTCAAGGATATAAACATGCAAATATAGGATATATTATTAAGAAAATGATAAACAAACATAACCATTATTTTATTTCATTAAAATAATAACTGTTCAATAACATCCCATTATCCAAACACTAAAATAGATCAATGCATGATAATTCTTATTAATGAATTATGCCTCAAGTCATGTCAAACATACTTGTTGACAAGACATAACTAAACTAATCTTGATCTATGAAAATTTTGAGAATACTTATTTCAAGAATTCAATTAATGAAGTTCTTGTATGTGTGCAGATATTGCCACATAATATTTCATAAAATGCGTGACATCCTCAACCACGAATTTATGACAATTAAACTATCAAACCTTTTATAGTTAAAGTATTCTAATTCTTTAATGTAAAATGCAACTATGCTTACAGTTAAGCATAACTAGTACACATGGCCATTAACTAGGATGAAATCCTACCATGACTAGTATTGAGTGTCATCTCAATCTTATCAGCATCATTGTATGCAAACAACAATATGCTCTTTAAAATCCCGTAAACTTTAATATCCAATGTATAATGTTTGATACCTTCAAATCTTTCAAGATTTTTCGGCTATATCAATTACGCAACAATTGCCATATGGTTCATACTTAGAATTTAGGAGCTATTCCAGGATGAGGATGTTAATTCTAAATCCAACCATATCCATTTCACTTAGTTATCTAATAACCTTTAATTAGATATTAATGTTGTCAAATCATCTTTCATCAAGCATGATACAACAAACAACATGATGTACATGAAAAATCCTTGCGTCAAACTTAGATTTATTCATGTCATATCTTTTCAAAGATATGTATATATCTAGACTTTCTAATAGTATAATCATGTTTATCAGAATCAATAATTTTACCGCTCATGTTTATAACAATAAACATATATTCCAAAGTTGTATGTTTATTTTCTAAATCTTCACGTGAAGTTTCATTCCAAACTAGGACTTAACATTTAATGTTAATGGAATGTTACTTCCCATATGTTATACAACATATATGAAATAAGAAAATATATGTAACACTCCCACTAGCTTTTAGGAATATTAAGAGATTGCCTTATTTTAATTATAAATCAAAATATGGATTTAATAATTAAACATAAGTATATCACCAGATGCATGCATTAATCAATTCATAAATGATTTTCACTTTGTATACTTCCAAAGATTATTTGAATTCAAATACTCATTTCAATTACTTATCGTCCTCGCACAAGTAATTACACAAGAAAGAGTATTGATATTTCATTGTTAATTTCATATAAATGAAACTAAGAATGACAATCATAATCTTTATACATTTAATGTCCCTAGAATGAATATCAATCACAGTTAATTGCTTAAGTGTGTTCGATAATCTTTTCATGCATTAAATATGTATACAAAATTTTGTCCATATGATTTCTACTCAAAAATTTAAATCTCTAGGATTTTCATTTCTTTTGTAGAAACTCATCTTTATTCTATAGTGTAACTATAGAGTTCAAGATTTAATTAAGTTTCCAAAACTAATTATCTTTATGGACTGCATCTAATCATTCATAGTATGAGTAATTTGCCAAATTCAACATTTGCAATTTATCAACAGGTTTACCATAATCCTGTAACTCATAATCCTCAACATATTATACAAATATTTGAGATATCCTTGCAGATCTATGAATAAGAGTTCCATCATTTTGAGATTTTAACATTTACATGTTTAATCCTCATCATGACATTTGCTAGTGTATTTTAGAAGATCATGTATCTTGTAATTTTATCTTTTCAAGATAAAACTCCCACTTGCCTTTTGCAATTTATAGACTATCTATAAATACTTAGCAAGTAGAGCAACACAAAATTGTTCTCTTTTGGGACATTACAAATACATATTGACAGTTCCTTACACTAAATTTTTTAAAACCTACTCAAAAGCAGTTTAGCAAATTCATAACTTCAATTTTAAGACTTAATGTGATTCATCACATTCCATAATAAATGGTGTCTTATTAATCTTCTAGGTTGGAGTCTAATTGAGTATATACAATGCATACTCAATTTCCTAACCTTGATAACTTTTGGAAGAAAAGAAGATATAGTTATCTTTAACCAAACAATATAACAAGAGTTTGATTTTCCTAACTGAACGTACCATAACCATTATGTATTTCATTAGGATTAATATTGTAAGACAATCTTACAAAATGTAAGATAAATATATTTCGTTTGACTTATCTATTTACCAACTAAGTCAACTTAATGGTATAATAGAATTTCCAAGCTCATTGCATGCTATATAACATAAGTACTTTTTAACCAAGTCACTTCATGTCCATGTCTTAACAAGAAAACATAAACTGTTATAATCCTAATTTACGTTATAAATCATTGATCAACTCAATGACTTGTTGTATATGTTTTAATCAAAACATAACAAGTTAACGTCTTACTTTATTATGACAAGTCTTGTAACAATTAAAAGACTTCATATTTATATATTTACAATAAAATATAAATATGCATAACTAAAGTAATCATGAACACCACAATTTGGTTTCAATAGTATTTCAAGTTAATTTATTACTTCATATATTTATGACATTCCAAGAATACATAAACATTCAAATTTGAAGTAGTATTAGATTACTTCATTTATTTATGTCATTACAATAATACATAAATATTTAGTTTAAAGTAGTCTTATTATCATTATGACACTTGTTCTAATAATTCTCTAATTTAGAAACTTGTAAATTAACATAGTTTCATTACATCAGTTGATCTGCTAGTAATAAAGTATGTAATTTACCTTGTCATTAATATCTATGTCAAGGCCTCACTTACGCTAGATATTAATTCCAAGTGTTCTATTAAATTAGATATGAATAAATCACATTAGAACATTAATCTCTTACCATGCAGTCAAGAGAATCCTTTAAATCATATTTCTTTGTGTTGTTGCTTGCACACAATTAAGATTTCTCCCACTTGTGCATGGAACAACATCATGTATCAGATAAACAACACGTCAATCGTTTGTTTATGTGATCAATATGATTGTGTCATAGATATTAGTAGATATAGAACCACCTTGTCTAGTAAGGAAACGTACGTGACTATCCTTAAATCCACAAGTGTCTATATTTTGGAAAGTAATTATCTCAAGAGATACTAGAGATAATCCGGGTTACTACCAAGATATCAAAGCTTGTAGCTCCCACTGAATTACAGATCATTACATTAATATATGTTATTCAGTAATTACAACACTATGCTCCCACTGGATTTGACAACATTATGAGTGTTTCATAACCAGTAAAAGTAAATAATGTGCTATTTACTTTCCTACACCTTTGACTAATCCCAAACATAACTATTACTTAGGTACTAAAAGAATGTATTCTACTTTATAAATGTTGGACTATCCATCATTGCAATTAACTTGGAAATAATTGGGCATGCAATTTCTTCCTTAATTCGACTACCATCCCCACAATGGTATGTAGCATCTATAAGTGGTCAAAGAACAACAACTAGACAAAGTGTGCTAATTTGCCTTTTACCAATTTTGCGGTAACTAGTCTAGCTTCTAATTTTAATAACTCATAAAATGTGCAATTTCCTTAACTATTAAAATTTTGCTATGAGTTACTTCTTAGAATTTAGACAATTCTAATTTATCCTATCTTACCTTTCTCATTCATGAAAAAGAATAGGATTAAGTCTCACTCTTCTCAAAGAAAGTAGACTAGGTTTATTCTTTTAGTAAGGTTGACTCTAACCAAAAACCCTTACGCGTGTAGATCAATTTTACTACTAAAAGAATGCCCTACGTTTACGGTTTTAACGTTGCATTTAATACATTAAAAGAATTTACAAAATTCAATTTTAGTATTTTCGATAATAATTTTTCAAGAAAAGAAAATTGCCCAGGAAATACAATATAACCATTTAATTTTCTTGAAAACTAGGATCCAACTTTCCATAGTTCCACCACATCAGTTGATCTGCTAGCAGTGGAAGTACAAAAGATGGTAACTTGTCGTACAATAATTGGCAAAACAATTTCCGACTCCTAGATCTTTATGGGAATTACTTTTACCAAAAAAACAATTTTGCAATGTAAGCATGTTTCTTCCCATCTCATGCTTTAATTCTCAAGGTCTGACTTATAACTTAATTAAGTCGTCTAATTTAGAAACATGTAAATTCACATAATTTTATCACATCAGTTGATCTGCGAGCAATAAAGTATGTAATTTACCTTGTCATTAATATCTGTGTCAAGGTCTCACTTACGCCAGATATTAACTTCAAGTGTCTCTTATAATTAGATAGCATGGACTTAAATTTTAGGGTATTTATTTTGATGTGACAATCAAAATATATACAAAGAAGCATGCACTCATCTTTGTATCAAAAAATTTCAAAACTATTTTAATTACCAATTTGCTAAGAGTTAAATCAACAAAGTTTTAATTGAGACGTTGAGTAACTTACAACTTTGCCTTAAGATGCTTCGTACATATAATGGTTGTACTTGGTAAGTCTAATTTGACGCACAGGCGAGCGGAGAGACAGAATGGAGTCTCTTTAAGGCCACAATTTAATTCGAAACCAACATTATACCCACTTTATAGTTTGTCAACATTAGGTCCGCCGCTTCGACCATTTGTACAGTTGCATCAATCAATTAAAAGTTTATGATTCTAAGTCTTATAAAATTATGTTGTAAATTATTAAATTGCTAGTCTCGCCTGGGAGCAAATTACCGTGCGAAGCGAACCACTGTCGGCACATAAGACTTGGCAATAAATAATTTACCACATCAAAGGTTTCATAGTTATTAAGTCCATTTATTTTTTATACAAAAAATTACCCTCTTTTTGCTTACAATTCAATGACAAATTAAACAAAAAAAGACAAGTAATTTAACAAAAAATAAATAAACACTCAATAACGCATATAATCTTAACTATTAAATCATATAGCCACATGCAAACCTTTTGATAAATCCTATTAATAATCTCTATGTGAATTATTATGTATATAATTAATAAAACTCTCATTGGTTTTCAAGCGCATTGTACCCAATGGACCACAGACGCCAACAATTGACCGCGTAAGTTTTAATAATAATATACCACATTGCACATAACTGATTGATTAATTAATATATATTAGGTCTTCCCTAATTTTAGATTTATCTAAAACATGTAGCAAATAAAAGAAACCCTAATCAATGAATACCTTGCATGAAGCATCATGGATTAACTAGGAACGTAACCCTTTATTCAAATAAACACATAAATATAACATGTCCTAATTTAGGGTTACAAAACTAACTTTTTAATAAAAGATGGTCGAAACCCCCCCCCCCCTAAAATTATGTACGATTTATATTTTTATGTTCTAAACTTAACACAAATCGATTAACATGTAAATCCAAATCAAGATTCAATTTTTATTATGTGTTTAGGTAATAACAATTACATGTTAAATTGGCTCGTGATGCCACTGTTGGAATTTAAATATCTTGACATTCAAATAAATAAATAAAACATCAAAGAGTATATAGCGGAAGCAAGGATCATTAATTTAACACATATAAAGTATTACCGAATAATAAATAGTTAACGTACCTTTCAGATCCTAGCAAGAACAAGGATCAAATATTCTTTCTCCTTCACTTGAACAATCCAACGGATTAACGTGGAACCCCTTACCTTTTTGTTCCACAATCCAAGATTAATAACTAAAGTAAGTTATATCCGAGTTCATGTACACACGTACTATAACCAATCAAAGGTTGATGCTAGTGAATGAACACAATTATTAAACCAAACTATTTTGTTTAAAAAAAGTTGAATATAATATTCAAGAAGGAAAGTAAATAATATATATATATATATATATATATATATATATATATATATATATATATACACACACACACTAGATGTCGAAGCCCGCCCGATGGGCGGGCATGTTTTGTGATTTTTATTTTAGAGTATTATTTTAGTTTAATGAGATATATGTATACGAAGGATGATTTTGTTGGTAAATAATGTGTAAGGAAGTTATGTGAATCGTGTGATTTTATGTATTGTGATTATCGTTTGAGTGTATTGTTTTGTTTTGTTATACGTTATTGGTGAATATTGTGGTAACTGTTTTTAACTCTTTCACACTTTTTCCCCACTACCCCCACTCCCCTCCCTGGTACCTCAAGACTCACCTTGTGAAGCATTTTGTGATCCCGATGTCCTTGGCGTGCCACTCGCTAGCCGCTCGGTCCAACCCGGCTGAGTCCCGGCCTAATCCATCAAAATATCAAGCTGTGTCCTTTGCGTGGAGAGCTCCTCGGATTGCTTCTGCATGGTTTCCTGCAGCGAGGACGAGGAGGCTTGCTCGTAGGCTCATGAGGCGCTGAGGGTCATCTTCTGACCACCGCCTGGTAACACTGGACCTACGCCAGGAATATGACCGCGCTGCTTACCACCGATCACGTGGCGCATAATATCGAGGTCAGTCATAGTTGTCCCGATGGGCGGACTAGTTTCATTAAGTGTAATTTAATGATATCTTATTTAATAAAATAACGTCAACGGAAGAGTTTTTTAAATGTAACATATACTTATACTTATTCATTCATACAATAAAGATCGAAATTATTGCTTCATATAATACATATCAACAAAAGTACAACAAAAAACACAAACATTCACATTATCCAAGTTTGTGTAATACTTCTTTAACTACAGTAACAATCATGACCTTATCCATCATCTTTTTATGCTTGATCCATCTAGACTATCAAAAACACATTAAGTTGCAGTCTTCCGCTTCTCTAGTGGGCTTGATGCAATATCCATCTCAACAATGGGTGGAGTAAGTTTATTTGCAATGACAGAAGCACCATCCTAAATAAAAGTAAATGAAAATAGTGAGTAGCTATATTTCTCGTGTTAAAAATTCATATAAAATTCATATATAGATAACAACTGAAAATTTTACTGATTGGTCCATGTAAAGATATCTTCATAGACACACTACCAGTAGATAATGTGATCTCCCCATTTTTTTCTCAAGATTTGTGAGTGGTTCCTATAAATTAGTATTGTAGCAAATGGTAAAAAACCTTAATGATCAACTACTTAAATATTTCAAAAAGGATAGCAGTAACCTAATCGACTTTATTTTTTTGGCCAACTCATTTATAACAATGGGATCGTTTGTAAGTTTTGAATCGGTATGTAATTTCCAATTGTTTTTATGTTGTAACCACCGAATTCAATCTTAAATGCGTATCACCCTCCAACTTTTTTGAGTAAGTTTTTAGGGTACGTTTCGACATCACCACGCTAAATAAAAATGATGTTCAATTAAGGAAACACATGGTATTAAGGTAGTCATACACACATCTATATATCAGGTTCACATTAAAATAATAAGCCTTAAAAATGTATACCAACTCTTCAAAGTGTTCGTCTAACCCTACTGCTTCATTTGGTTCTTGAATTTATGGGCTGGTTTATAACAGCTTCTTTGTTTCTGTTAGTTGCAGGGTGCTTGGCTCAATATAATCATTTTCAGGCAGTTAAATTTTGATAGTCGAAGATTTATATTTGTATCACAAATCATCAACGACCACAAATATGACAAAAAGAGAGGGGATATTTAAAACAAATGTTGTAATCCTAGATAAGCATAGTAGCAAGCACACCTGTTGTATCGGGCCAGGTGCAAACTATGGGAAACAATGCGGGGTCCCTCTACTGTTGCAAAAACAGAGATAAAATCAATGTGTCAGTGAGGGATACAGTAGTTAGAAGGTATAACTCAAGACATTTTAACCATTAATAATAATGGCTAAAACATTAAAGATTAAAACAATTATCTTCGGATAGCAAGTATAGACATCTATAGAATTAGCCACAAAAATGTGTCTTCTACTACTTCCAGCATTCAAAAAGTAATGAGCAGCAAGTTATAACATATGTATATGAGGCGGCTGTTTAATCATTGTACATGCATCCCTTTACTACCCAATAAACTTCAATATATGTTGTTACATGTTGATTAATTGGTATTCCTCCATAGCCTACCACCACCTTGGGTTTGTTAGTGTTCTTCAGACTTGGTGTTGGATGAGCTAATATCAATCAATTTCCCACATGTAGCTTCTTTTGAAATTGGGATTTTCTAATACATAGTAATGTAATTTATAATTCGAATTATATAAAATACGCCATAAGTATTTTAAATACATATTTTATAGTTTTGATTTGTTAAGTAGTCCATTGTTTTTAGCATTTCAACCCTCAATTTGCTGTCATATAACATCACATTACAGTGAAAGTCAATTGTGCATATATGCACAGACAATATTGAAACGTTATGGTTAAAAAGGTTGAATACTTTATTGATACCTGATGTCACAAACTGATAGATAAGAATGATAAGCAAATGAGAAGCTAAAAGGCTTCCCATTAATGTTCCTGACTCTGGATGTTAACGTCAGGTTCACATTCAATCCAAGACAGACTCTAAGATGAAGCTCAAAGCTGAAAAAAGGGATCCCAATGAGCCACATGTGCCAATAAAAAAAGGGATTGTGGTCTAAAATGATATCACAAATGGTTCATAAAGACAGAAAATAAATTATGTATTCTTCAGATGGTTTCAGTAGCAAATCAATAAACAAACTCCCATTTGAAGTATAGCAGGAAGTGGTGGAGGAGCTTCATCGAGAATCCAAAGTTTGTTTCTAGCAAATCCTTGCGGCTCAAGTGAACAGCAGTTACTAAACTGCACAATGAGTCAATGAGTTACATGTATAAACTAACTTGAGATGCTTACACTCCTATCCCACAGGACGCATCTCTTTTTAACACAAGACTGTCACTGGTTATTGTATGTATTTCTTGCAGAAACATAATTGCCAAAAACTTAACAGGTGCTAATGATAATTTGATTATGGCAACTTCTGAACAGCAAAGACACTATCTCTTACAGACCGTCTTATTGCAGCAAATTATCACATGTTGCATATTCAGAATTTTGTATTGGAGATATAAACAATGTATCTTTTAAAATGAACGACTGCAAGACCAAAATCTTTTTTCTCTAGGATCATTTAGTTTTGATGCTAATTTCATGTTTGTGAATCACTTCGAAAGCACACACCCAAACACCTTTGTACTACCTGCTAGTCAAACCACATGGTCAAACAATGTTATTTCAAGTAATAGAGTTATAGAGGTCATACACCAATGGTAATTGTGTCTCACCGGTATTTGAAACAGGGGTTTGAGGAGCAGTCTTGTTCTTTCCACCTTTCGGGCGTCCAACTGCCCTTCCGTCTTTTGCCAGAGTATGAAGAGGACTACTAATCGTAGTAGTGTAACCAACACTTCCCGACTCATTAAACAAAACTTCATTGTAGGCTATTTCAAAACTTTCTCTTAACTTGCTGTAAATTATTAGTACATTTATTAAACTCGAGCACCAAGATCGTACTTTTTTCTTTTCGCTTCTACACAAGTGAGTTAAAACTCATGATGACCAAACCTCATGAAGAAGTTGATACATTGCGCATGCACCAACATAGCTTGAAATATTTCTGTTAACAGGTTCCACATAGCTTGAAGAACTTCGATAAAGCCTACAGATTCAATTGTCTACCGTATGACTCGTACAATCTACTGAATTGAAGCACAAATCAGCATAGATGCATTTGATGATAATAAGTTATATTCTATAGCATTCTAATATTCTATGATTAATGAATAGTTAAATGATCTGAAATTTCAATGTTATAACCTTACCTTTGCTTGGTGGTCATGAATGACATTTGAACTTTGCTCCCATCGAGAAGGTGAAAATCAGAGTCTTTTTTCTTGGATGAGTCAAATTTTTCACTCCAGGCTCCCTTGAAATAGATTGCATTACTTATTCCACCTAGTTTGTAGCGAAAAAGAAGGCTGTTAGGGAACGACCTGAAATTTGCAACAGTAATTCCTTTTAGAGGGAATGCGGATCAAGAGCCGTAATAAAGCACAAAATATTTCACTTCCAAGATTTTATATAGAAAGATATCCTCAAAATTCGTCAAAACTTATTTGGGTTTAATTTAGGCTGTGTGTAGTTGCACGATAGCAAAAACAAAAATAACCAACAAATGTCATCCAAAAGATTTCAGTAGATGTGGCAAAAAAGGGCGTATCGAGTAACGGGTAAAATAGGTAATTTTACATGACTCGAACGGCAACAATTTTATCCTAAAACACATTTTGGGTGACTTTTAACCCATTTGACATGCTACCTTATTAGTCAAATTTGTTTTACCCGTTTATAGGCCCAGACGACCAATTCAATAGTAAATGGTTCGAAATCATCACCTGAAGCAAATAGTTTAAAATTTCCTTACCAATTACACGAAAATACTCCGAGTTGTTCTTTATTATGTGCCAAAGCGTCACCATCCACCACCGCATCACCATATACAGTTCCAACATTGCTGCAACACATATATTTGGAGCCTTCTGGATGACTGGAAGTGTCATGATGTCTACTGAATGAAGTACGGGCGAGTCGCTACCTTTGTTGTAGGACCTACCTGCCGCTAAGAAACACATATTTACACAGTTAAACTCGGTTCGAATAGAGAATATGATAGCATCATAAGACATACTCATACCTTAAACTTAGCAGTCACCATCATTGAATCCAACTCTTCCTGGATCTTGGAGAATCAATCCATAAACTCCACAACTTTTTCAATAGTCTCTTCCTGCAAATCATCTAACATGGGAAAGAATAAAAATTTGAATCCTCTGGTGTCATCCCAATACATAGTTCCGACTCTGTATAGCGTCGGTAAGCTAAGAAGCTGACTGCGCAGAAATTTTGCCGGCAGTTTAATATGTACCAGTTTCGTTATTTATCTCGCAAAAATGTAAAAATAAATTCGAAGGGTGAATAAAACTGATCAGGTAATGTTCATATTTTATAGCTACTTTAATAATGTTTTAATACTTGGTTATTTCATGTAATGGCCAATTATAGACAACGCATCACCTAGAATAGGTACATGTTATTGTTTAATTACATGTTCATGCATGTCGTGATCGAATACAACGGGTAAAATAGTTTATTTTACGCGACTCGAGCAGCATCAATTTTATCCCAAAACACATTTTGGGTGACTTTTAACCCATTTGACATGCTGCCTTATTAGTCAAAATTCTTTTACCTGTTTATAGGCCCAGGCGACCAATTCAATAGTAAATGGTTCGAAATCATCACCTGAAGAAAATAGTTTAAAGTTTCCTTACCAATTACGTGAAAATACTTCGAGTTGTTCTTTATTATGTGCCACAGCGTCACCATCCACCACTGCATCACGAGCCTTCTGAATGACTGAAAGTGTCATGATGTCTACTGAATGAAGCACGGGCGAGTCGCTACCTTTGTTGTAGGACCTGCCTGCCGCTAAGAAACACATATTTACACAGTTAAACTCGGTTCGAATAGAGAATATGATAGCATCATAAGACATACTCATACCTTAAATTTAGCAGTCGCCACCATTGAATCCAACTCTTCCTGGATACTGGATTATCAATCCATAAACTCCACAACTTTTTCAACAGCCTCTTCCTGCAAATCATCTAACATGGGAAAGAATAAAAATTCGAATCCTATGGTGTCATCCCAATACATAGTTCCGACTCTGTATAGCGCCGGTAAGCTAAGAAGCTGACTACGCAGAAATTTTGCCGGCAGTTTAATATGTACCAGTTTCGTTATTTATCTCGCAAAAATGTAAAAAGAAATTCGAAGGGTGAATAAAACTGATCAGGTAATGTTCATATTTTATAGCTACTTTAATAATGTTTTAATGTGTGTAAGTATAACTGTAATGGATACTTGGTTGTTTCATGTAATGGCCAATTATAGACAATGAATCACCTAGAATAGGTACATGTTATTGTTTAATTACATGTTCATGCATGTCGTGATCGAATACAATGGGTAAAATGGGTAATTTTACATGACTCGAGCAGCATCAATTTTATCCCAAAACACATTTTGGGTGACTTTTAACCCATTTGACATGCTGCCTTATTAGTCAAAATTTTTTCCCCGTTTATAGGCCAAGGCGACCAATTCAATAGTAAATGGTGAAATTCGACAAACATTGTAAACATTCTGAGATTTTACCTTGCCACCGGGTAACAGCTGAGAAAATGCATGCCAGTCAAATCGGGGAAATAAATGAGCCAATAAAACATGACCAGCTTCATGTACGGCCAACAACCTCTTCTTTTCAGTAGACACCTATCACATTTAAAAATATGATAATGACTATATTCCCCTTACCAAGATGGAAGATACAGATACATCAAGAGGAAAATAAATGCCTACTCTTTCTTCATATTTCTGTTGCTCTTCTTCTGTCAGGAGCACCCCCATTCCCTCAAGCAGCTGCTTATCTAAAACATCAACAATATCCTTCTGGTAGATTTTTGTATGACCTCTTCTTACCTACACGTGTGATCCAGTAATTCCATTAATACCTTTTCCAGTTCATACAACAATCATAAGTTGAAGTTCACTGTAAATAATACTTACAGCCATTATTCCAGCTTCATTGACAAGATTTCTTATATCTGCTCCAGAATACCCGACGGTACGAAACACCACCTAACAACGATAAACTATTAGGACCAAGTAAAATCATGATTTAAGTTTATAACAGCAAAGTTAACTAAAAAACTGAAATTCCAAAGTATCACATTTTCAAACTTGACATCTTCAGCAAGTTGCTTCCCAGTACTGTGTACACCAAAAATTTGTACTCTCTGCTTTGCATCGGGTAAACCAATGTAGAAACGGTGATCAATACGTCCAGCTTGAACAAATTCTAAATCCAATTCATCTGGTCTATTTGTTGCACAGATGAATATAACAGCTTGTCTTAATGAAAATCGATCAACACCAGTTTTCTCTTTTCTGAAATTTACAAAAAATATATATCAAAAACTCTTTCAAACATAACTTTTTAAGGTACGTTTTAAATTAGATACTAACTCTCCATCAAGCTGTGCGATCAGTACATCAAATGTTGATCTTCTTCGTGGATCCTTTCTTACATGTCTTCCAGCAGTAGCATCAATCTCATCTACAAATATAAAAGCAGGAGCCTGCACAACAAACACCTATGTTATTATGCACTAATTAATCATAATTGATAAAGCAATCACAAAGTAGAATCTATAATAACATCTTACGTCTGATGAATATGATACGACCTATACAACGGAGTCAAATACACTTATCATCCAACCCCACATTAACACAGTTAAATTTAACCATTAAAATTGACGGAGATGATGAAGTAGGGTTTCAGATTTACCTGTAGCGAATGTTTTGCGGATGAATGGTGATAAGTCTTCGTTGTTCTGAGATGAATGATATTAGGGTTTGAATGAATGAATAAAATACAGTATATTGTGTATTTAGCCGTATATATCTATTTTAGTTTGCTAAATATTTAGCCGTATATTTACTTTCTTTTTTGTTGTTGATCACAATCAATGGTTTGGCTCTATTGGTTGGGACGTTTGCATTGGAAGCTAAAGATGCAGGTTCGAATCTTACTGTGGTCATTTTTTAAATCCGGATTTTATTAATGGAAAACGCTTGCTTGCGTGGCATAAATTGATTAGGTGGCATTGAGGTGGCATTTATGTGGCATTATCTACGTGTAACGCCTCCTGTTATATATATGTAGATATATATATATATATATATATATATATATATATTATATATATATATATATATATATATATATATATATATATATACATACTGTACGATACACATGTATATATATCATATAGTATTATCATGTATGGTGTAGATACTATTCAAAGCATATCTTTCACTATACATATTGTACGATTCATGCTAGAACCTGAATTCATAAAACATAAAGTCATCATGTACTGTACGATACATACAGAATTCATTAAAGTCGATTGACTTTGAGTATATTATGTGTATCGTCCCTTTTGAAGGGCTTAAGGGTGTTTATATAGCCTCCAAACTTGTTCTCCAAGTTTGAGTCTAATACCTCCTCAAGTTTCAAAACTCGACACTCAACCCTGTCCTTTATTTACTAACAGTCATTAGTCAATTCTATTAATTACTTTAACGTCCGTTAGTTATATTTTGTGTCCAAATAATCCTACACTATATAATAGCCTAACATGACAGCGACACATAAGCATAGAAATGCCACCTCAATGCCACCTCAATTCCACCTCATTGCCTACATGGCACACACTAATCATGCACTAAAATCCGGAAATTTAAAAAATGTTCATTCATGGGACTCGAACCCATGACCTCTTGAACAAACAAGAAACACTCAACCACCTGAGCAAGCCATTTTTGTGATAGACATTTGAAAAACAAAAATGACATGCTTTAACTTCCCTAAAAATTAGCATATCATTGTTCTCTTAAATAATTAAGCTTCTCAAATTTCAAATTCTCATAATCAAATTTGAAAAAATACCGAAATTTATTGTAGATAATTAAGGCAATAATGCAGGCACAATTAATCTGCTTATCAGTTACATTCACCTAAATCAAAGTTTTCAAATTCACAATATATTTTCTAAAATTATCTCAATTCAACCTAAAACAAATCACCAAGTATGTCGCCATTATCAAATTCAACCACATTTCACATCTAACCAAAAATAAACATCTACACCAAAAATCACTGCAACTAACCTAAATCTATCACACCAACCAACCAAGTTCGTGTTTGTTTTTTGGTTCTTCCTCACGATTTTTAATCACAATAATATTGTAAGCGTTAATAACTTTGATTTTAATCACGATATTTATGTTCATTTTTCAATCTTTTCTATTATGTGGGATTTAATTCAAGAATTAAACACCTTCAATCATTACTATTGGGTTTAACTTTGCTGATCATAAATGTTATTTGAATGATTTGCAGAGAATAAGGGTTAGTAATGATGCTGAGATATCGAATATCAAGAAAGCGAGATTGTTGTTGAATTATTGATTCAAACAAACTTCTGAGTTTGATGGCAAGCAAAAGATTGAATAAAATAATCTATGCTCCAGTAAGTGTAAAATGTTTATTTTTTGAAAGATATGTATGTTTCAATGTTTGTTTGCATGATTCACTTATTTCCATTTACATTATCAAAAATATGTGTCTCATGAGGCTTCCCAAGAAGTATCATCAGTGGGTCAAACAAGTAGTTTGTTGATGCATCTCTTATAAGACGTTTAGTTTTAGTATGCTTATATTTAGTTTTTATTTGTAATGTGTAATAATATTGCTAACATATATAAAATGGTTGGTAGCAAGAGCTGCCTAGATTTATGCGGAATTCTTTGGAGGAAGCTTTACACGAGATGCATACCACATGACTAAGCCTCATCCTGATGGTTGCCCAATGCTTCACTGCTCATTCTAAATGTATGTGACCTACTCATTTAACAATCAAATGTTACATACTTTTCTTTAATACCCTTACTTGATGATCCTATTAAAAAAATACCGAGAAAATAATAGGGTTCGGGAAGGATAAAAGTATTGGTAGAACATGGGATTGACATGTTAAAAAATAGTTGGGTCGGACCAGAAGACAAGTTGCCATACATTGTCATGTTCATTTTTGAATCCGTGAATCAAGGTTTTGATAAACTATGGTGATTTAACCAGTATAATTTATTGAAGTTGTTGGATATCGATTTATTTGTTGATAATGAAAAGTTCATAATCGCTACTTAAGATTCAGTGTTATTTCATACATTATGGAAGGTTTGTAATTAATAAGCTATAGATTTCGTGTTACTAACATTTGGATTACTTCTTGCTAAACTATTGTATTACTTTTTTCAGATTCCTGCACTTCCTATTGTTCCCATGATGGGAGATACCTTTCATTTTAAAGGACCATTAGACGATGAGAGGCTGCAAGTTTGTATCAAGAAGGTAACATATTTTATTTCTTTAAAAATAAATAAAAGACCATGAGTTGTTAGGTATAATTATTGTTTCCTCATATCTTTATATTCGGGTTAATTATGATTCTTTTTATTAATATATGTGATCGCCTTTCACAGGAACAACAAGCATGTTTAGCTCAATGGTTAGAGGGAGTGTAACAAGAATCACAAGAGTTGGAGGTCAAATTGACGATGTATGCCATGAATTTGAGAAAGCGAATGCGGTATATCCAACAGCTTGAGAAACATAGGGTATGCTCTTCGGATAAAAATTATTTTAAATTCGCTTATCTGTGATGAATTTACGATAGTTTTTTTTAATGAATATAAACCTCATTTTGAGAATTGAAATCGATTCATAGTTTGTTTGATCACGTAGTCAATCCACTTTTGCAATCTGCTTATTAAAAGCTAATTGTATTTATGTAAATTTCAAAAGGTTCAATAGCCGAAAGAACATGAGCTCTTTCAAATCCATATAAGCGCATAAAGATGTTAAAAAGTAGCATAAACACCCTTGAAGCCCCTGCCACAAGCCCACAATATACAAACTTAGTCCTATTAATTATATTTAACTTACAATCCTCTACATCAATTGATAGTCATTCTTTCGCTTACTTGATTTTGATATTTTTCGATAGTTATGATGAATATTCAGGTGCGGAAAAGTCGGCAATGGATTGAAAACCAGCAAGATCAGTGGCTTTAACAGATTTTGTAAAGGAGTCTATATACAGCATCTCAGTCTACTTACAAATGAAGCCTTTGATTTAGGTCGGAAATGTTGCGGAATCTGATTTAGCTACTTCTGAAAGTAATCCTCATGTCAAAAAGGTCATGGAACTCGCTTCCCAGTTATAGTCTGGCATTGTAACTGTCTCTGCACAGGTATTTGAAGTAAAAAAAAGATAGTAGAACTTTTAACGTCTAGATGAACTAAGTTATTATTATCGTTCTCACACTAAGTTTTTACCAAAATTCATGGACTGGATAGGATGATTACTGGAACTCCCCGGTTATTGCTGAAGAGCGCGAAAACATCTCAGTGTGGAGACCTATACTATTTAAACTTCCTTCCAACGAGCTGCTCCTCTTCTACAAGATCAGCCCTGATGTTCAAAAGTATGTTTTAGTTTTACTACTTTTTTCACCTTTGGTAAGCCTCTCTTATTCATTACAATTTTGATTTTTTTTTTTGGTCATATCATAATCTGGTTCAACATTGCGCTAATTATTGTTCATATCATAAAGAGATTATTCAAAAAGGAACATGAGTTGAGGGTATTTCAAGAGAGTTCAAAAGACACCATTGTTTGAAACAACAAAAGCGAAATATGAGTGTTTGGCTAATAGTAACATCAATGGCAATGAGAAGAAACTCACAAGATAAAAAGTAATATTTTATTCAGTTTTATTTTATATCACCGATCTCTAATACTCATTTGCATTGGTATTAATTATAATGTGTGGGAGGGTGGTTAGAGAAGAGTCGCAGAGCAAATAAGGCATTCATACTATAAGCACACCATCAGGGCCCTAAACTGTGTGGTTGGCTTTTCAGGGCCATAAACTGTGTGGAAGTTGTTATTTTTGAAGTGATTATTGTTTATTGATTTTTATAGGTGCTTAGGGGGTGTTTGAGATTGTATTTCCATAACAGATATGCAAAGACGGAAAAGGCACGTACTCCTCCAAAGCAGCCTTTAACTAAATCAAGGACCAGACATCGCAAGCCATTTTGGACTTGTATTAAATAATTTTCTTACAAATTTGCTCAATCTGATATGATAATATGTTTAATAGGCGTCGTGTTACAATCTGGTGGATGAGGATGATGAAAAAGTCGGGGAGCCTATGGCAACCACACTTTCAGCGCCATTTTTGACCCATTGACTTATCAATGGGTCAATTTGGTTATCTATTCTTGCTTAATGGGTCAAATGGGTAAACCGGTCATGAAAATGGAAATGGTAAAAAGTAGCAGTCTTACAGGAACATTATTGTGAAGTTTGGATTAGTATTTTTGGCATTGGTTCTTCTCCGAATTGTATGATAATTTTTGAAGTGATTATTTGTTTATTGATTTTTATAGGTGCTTAGGGGGTGTTTGAGATTGTATTTCCGTAACAGATATGCAAAGACGGAAAAGGCACGTACTCCTCCAAAGCAGCCTTTAACTAAATCAAGGACCAGACATCGTAAGCCATTTTGGAATTGTATTAAATAATTTTCTTACAAATTTGCTCAGTCTGATATGATAATATGTTTAATAGGCGTCGTGTTACAATCTGGTGGATGAGGATGATGAAAAAGTCGGGGAGCCTATGGCAACCACACTTTCAGTGCCATTTTTGACCCATTGACTTATCAATGGGTCAATTTGGTTATCTATTCTTGCTTAATGGGTCAAATGGGTAAACCAATCATGAAAATGGAAATGGTAAAAAGTAGCAGTCTTACAGGAACATTATTGTGAAGTTTGGATCAGTATTTTTGGCATTGGTTCTTCTCCAAATTGTATGATAATTTGGCAATTGGTTGTTCTCCGGATTGTATAGGTATCTATGTTATCTAAATTTATATTTGTTTCAAGACAGTATTATTAGTTTGCATGATACTTTCAAATGTAATGCAAAGCATCCCATCTTAACTCCCCACTTGAATCTTATTTTTTCTAACTAATGCAGTTGGAGAGCTTCAGGAAGACGCTCATGATTTCGCTTCATGATGAAGATGGAAGTTCTGTAAGTAATTCCTATATAAGTTACAATACATAAATGATTGTCTTTTATCGTTTGAGGTATACGTGTATGTTGCATATGTAGATTAAAAAGTCGGGGAGTTAAGGCAACCACACTTTCAGCGCCATTTTTGACCCATTGACTTATCAATGGGTCAATTTGGTTACTATTCTTGCTTACTGGGTCAAATGGGTAAACCGGTCATGAAAATGGAAATGGTAAAAAGTAGCAGTCTTACAGGAACATTATTGTGAAGTTTGGATTAGTATTTTTGGCATTGGTTCTTCTCCGAATTGTATGATAATTTTTGAAGTGATTATTTGTTTATTGATTTTTATAGGTGCTTAGGGGGTGTTTGAGATTGTATTTCCGTAACAGATATGCAAAGACGGAAAAGGCACGTACTCCTTCAAAGCAACCTTTAACTAAATCAAGGACCAGACATCGTAAGCCATTTTGGAATTGTATTAAATAATTTTCTTACAAATTTGCTCAGTCTGATATGATAATATGTTTAATAGGCGTCGTGTTACAATCTGGATGATGAGGATGATGAAAAAGTCGGGGAGCCTATGGCAAACACACTTTCAGCGCCATTTTTGACCCATTGACTTATCAATGGGTCAATTTGGTTATCTATTCTTGCTTAATGGGTCAAATGGGTAAACCAATCATGAAAAAGGAAATGGTAAAAAGTAGCAGTCTTACAGGAACATTATTGTGAAGTTTAGATCAGTATTTTTGGCATTGGTTCTTCTCCAAATTGTATGATTATTTGGCAATTGGTTGTTCTCCGGATTGTATAGGTATCTATGTTATCTAAATTTATATTTGTTTCAAGACATTATTATTAGTTCGCATGATACTTTCAAATGTAATGCAAAGCATCCCATTTTAACTCCCCACTTGAATCTTATTTTTTCTAACTAATGCAGTTGGAAAGCTTCAGGAAGACGCTCATGATTTCGCTTCATGATGAAGATGGAAGTTCTGTAAGTAATTCCTATATAAGTTACAATATATAAATGACTGTCTTTTATCGTTTGAGGTATACGTGTATGTTGCATATGTAGATTAAGAGCAAAGGACAATACTTTGAACTTTGATAATACGATATTCCAATTCTTAGCTAATTGCACTGAATAACAACCAAATTTAAGGATCCTTTGGTTGATACATCAACAACGCCAAACCATGCAAATGTTCCCGTTTAACTTAAGGGCTAACCAATCCCCTCATTCAAATTTAACTTAAGGGTTGGACATCTTTGGTTCGGTAATATAGCTACTTGCACTGAATAACAACCAAATTTAACTTGAGGGCTAACCAATCCCCTCATTCAAATGTTCCCGTTTTGCAGGTTAAGGATCCTTTGGTTGATGCATCAACAACGCCAAACCATGCAAGCTTATTGTCCCAATCAATTACTGGAGGTTATCTAATTTCTAATTTGACTCCACATATTTATAATCCATAGAAGAGCTTCAAATGAGAGTAATTTTTTTTCCCTAAGATGAAGAGGAGAGACCGCTACCTCCACATGTTTTTCTGTGGCCGTTTGGCTATTGCATTCTTTGGACCTGATGTCAATGCTACAAGAGTAACACTCGCTAATTTTGTCGCGACTTCATTAGGGCTGAGGTGAAGTGCTCTTATCTCAATCACTATACCGTGCTTTACAAATTACTACCTTATTTATTTGATTTCCATGTAATGCATCTCATAATGTATTTGCACTTTCTGTGAAGCTAAATCGGAGACAGTTTCTGTAAAGGCCAAACTTTAATCATAAGTTTGGTTGTTTCTCCAACAACCAGTTTTCTCACACGGACAACTATATGTGGCCGTTTCAAGAGTGAAAATCAAGAAATGATTGAAGCTTCTATGTTGCAACAAAGACGAAAACTACACAAAGTGCACTGCCAACGGGTTTACAAAGTTCTATTTTGGATTTGAATGAGCACCGTTTATTTTGTTCTTTTGACATCTTAATTCATTCTTTTCATGTATCACATGAATATTTAATTTTTTTCATTTAGTAATAATATGTTGGTATTCTTCAAGGTTGTTGACATACTCATTGCTTATAAAAAGGATAAAAATGAGATAGCAGTAAGGTTGACCATGTAGTGTAATGAGGTTTCTCAATTATTTTACTGCATTTGATTGGAAGCTTCTTAAATGAATAACTAATAATGATTAGATAATTTAAGTTAATAATGAATAACTAATAACTAATAATGTTTTTGTTTATATTTTTCCTTTTGCATTTGCTTTAACAACGTGTTTTGATAATACTTATGTTATTTTCTACATATAATACATGATCAATTAATAAAGTCATTCCAGTTATTTTTGTTAAACATAATCTTCCGATTATCAATATTTCATTATTGTTAAAATAATTACGAAAAACAATTTAATGAAGCGTACCCGCCCATCGAGCGGGTCATGAAGCTAGTTAAAATATATAATAGTTATATATATTAATTATTTCTTTGATCATTCATACGTAAAGTGTGCAATCCCTCAGTCCCGGGTTTGATTCTAGTCATACACGATTTAATATTTTTCCAAAACTCTAACATTATATATGTTTGCATATTTAGTAAAATGATTCTTATGGCAAATTAACATGATTGCTAACTTTGCAAGGATATCTTATGAAGCATACGGTGTGTTATTAGGTTGTCATTCGTTAACATATTCGGCGGTCATTTGTGGAGGAGTCTGTGGTTCTAGTCGCGAGCAAGTTTTATTTGTTTTTACTTTTTTGAAATGTATGTGTTACTGATATATTTTGGTGAAAAAACAGTGAGTCGTCACGATGTAAACATAACAGAAGAAAATGATCAGACACTGGTGAAGAAGTAAAAGTGACGTGATGCCTATGTGGCGTGAATGATTACAATAACCGTAATTTAAACACACCCCTTGCTCTAAATAAAAGCTAAAAAAGAAGAAGAGTGTTACCTGAATAAAGAGAGCGTTGAAAAGCCTTTCTGAAAAAGAAGTGATGTTGGCTGTGACAATCTTGAGCTTCAAAGATTCAAACACCTCACAAAGCTTCACAATTGTATCTCTTCTTTTGTTACACATTAGGCTCACCAACACTGTCTTCTCTCCCATATATGACACATTTAACTGTCAAAATTAACATACTTTCATTTTAATCATTAAAGAAATATATAAATATCTAGTATTCAGTTAAGATCAATATCATATATGATTCGCCATTGCATCTTAAAATGTTGAATAAGCACTGACTTACATCTTGAACTTCAATGGGATACGAGCTTGATCCACTCGAATCAAAAGCTTGCTCAACTCTTATCTTCTTTGATCTTTCCATTGTCATAGACTTTGCCTCTTGATTGAAATCGAAATTCTCAGGCTCTAACTTTTGAGACTCAAGTTCCATTAGTTCTGCTTGGATTGTTCTCTCTTGATCGTGCAATGATTGAATATAATCGATCGCGTCTTTAATTATTGACGCCTTATCCATCTTCAATAAAAGAAAAGGCGCAAGTTATGATTTTACTGAACTATATTTCTAGTCCAACAATTTCTTATACAAAATTTGCACAATATGATTCTATGAAGTTCCCGATGTCTCGTTACTTAGTAATTCACTATAACAAAATCACACTAACATTTGAAATTTCCATTACAAATTAAATGCTATAACCGAAGTTCTCGAATTTAAAACACTGTAGTCTCGTTGTTTGAAACAAAGCCGCCTATAGAAATCAATCTAAAATCATATCTAATTCATTCGACATATGACTTGAGTATTTTCTCAGTCTCACTTAATATGTTTTCTACTAACACCTTTGTGGTCTAGTGGTTGAAGCTTAGTTAGTTAAGCGAGCCACAGGTGAGAGTAGTACCAGGTGGGAAGTCCTCACTTGTGGACCACAAGCTCTGTTGGTATTAAGCAATGAAGAGGAGAGTCTGTAAGCCAATGTTGCGCAGGTTCAAATCCGAGCCGCCCCCGGTTTTCATCCGGCCATTACTCCAGCGAGGAAGTCGTGTGGAGGCGGTACGGTTTCCGGGCGGATGCCGTTTGTAGTCCTCACTACGCCTAACGTGGATCCAGTTCAGACAACATAGTCTGGGCATATGGTGGATGAGGGCCTGCCAAAGTGGCAGGTTGTGATTCCAACCAAAAAATAAAAGCCACCTTCAAAAAAAAAGAAACTTAATATGTTTTCTGAAGGGCTGTGTTAACCGAACGGTACCTATGGCCTGCAGCTATGGCCCTACTGTTACCTTTTTCTGTCTTGGGTCCCACTTTTGTCTGCTGCTACCTTTTTCCCTATTTTTTTCTTTTTTTTTTTTTTTTTTTTTTTTGTTTTGTTGTTTTTTGTTTTTAAATAGAAATGTATAATAATTTATTGTATATGTATAATGTTTACTTTCTTTTGTCTACTGCTACTTTTTTTTTCCTTGTTTTGTGGTACCAAATCATTTAATTCCCATGGGTTAGAAAAAGTAAATATTTCTTTTTGCATTTAATTTTTGTCATGTACTTCTTTTTTTTACGGGACGTTAAAAAAAAAAGTTGTATTACAAATTAATTTCGAAAAAAAAATAAATTTTCTAAAAAATTTAGATTTCGAAAAAAAAAATTCTAAAAAAAATTAATTTTGAAAAAAAATAATTTTTCAAAAAAATTTAGAAAAATTGTAATTTCGAAAAAAAAAGTGCTATGTTTATCTTGTGTGTAATATTTATTTTGTGTAATGTTTTTTTTTTAATTTTTTTTTTAATTTTTTTTATTACGAAAAAAAAATTTGTAAAAGTTATAAAAAATAAAAAAAGTTGTAAAAGTTATAAAAAATAAAAAATAAATGTTTTTCGAAAAAAAAAAAATTATGTCTTCATCTCTTGCCGATGGAATCGTGAAATTATTTTTCGAAATAAAAAAATTAATTTTGAAATAAAAAAAATATTTTTCTAAAAAAAATTATTTCAGAAAAAATAAATGGAAAAAAAATTTAATTTCGAAATAAAAAATATTATTTTTCTAAAAAAATTATTTTTCTAAAAAAAATTATTTTTCTAAAAAAATAAAGTAAGTTTTTTTTTTTTAAAGTGGACACTTAATATGGGACGAAAATGTAAAAAATCGGACGAAAACGTAAAAAGACAGACGAAAACGTAAAAAATCGGACGAAAACGTAAAAAAAACAGACGAAAACGAAAAAAAACGGACGAAAACGTAGAAAATCGGACGAAAACGTAAAAAATCGGACGAAAACGTAAAAAGACAGACGAAAACGTAAAAAATCGGACGAAAACGTAAAAAAAACAGACGAAAATTTTAACTTAAGGAGGACTAACGATGCAA
Source organism: Artemisia tridentata subsp. tridentata (assembly GCA_021014915.2). Lineage (NCBI taxonomy): Eukaryota > Viridiplantae > Streptophyta > Magnoliopsida > Asterales > Asteraceae > Artemisia > Artemisia tridentata. Next base: position 206,643,776 of record CP139507.1, read on the forward strand.
ATATTTTAACTCTATAGTCAATGAGGACTAACGATGCAAATATTTTAACTCAGTCGGGTGCAAGGCTCCATGATCTTTTAAATGAAATGAATAATCTTCGTATGTCGTAGATGTTGTTGTTTTTAAATAATGTGTTAACGTTGTTGTTTAATTGAATAATAACATTTGTTGTTATAGTCGTTTAATGTGATAACGTTTAACGTGCTATTGTTGTTGTTGTTAATTAAATAAAAACGCATTAGACGTTAATTATATAAACGTAACAAATAAACACAAAAAAAAACATTACAAAAAATATACTATACAAAATAAAATACAAATACACAAAACATTAAAAAAAACAAAAAACAAAAAAAAAATAACAAAAAAAAAAGACAACTAAAAGACAAAACAAGCAAAAAAAACAAAAAAAAAAGTGAGCTACAAAATAGGCACCGTTTGTATAACAAAAATAGGTACCGTTTGTATAACGTGGCCCTTAATATGTTTTCTGAATTTTGTCATTTGTCATCATCATATTGTAAGTTACACTGATTTTTACGCTTTTAGTTGGGCCAAATAATCATTTCTCCTTAAGTATCTTTTGATTTAACAAATTAAGTTAAATATTACTCCCTCCGTCCCTAATTAAATGTCCACTTTGAATTTTTGCGGTATTTCTTGTTCAACTTTGACCTTAAATATTTTCGTTTGTATTATATAATACTTGATGCAAAATATATAAATGAATTATGTTTTAAATGTATTTTCATTAGTATAATTTTCATCAATTATTATACAACACAAACAAAATTATTTAAAGTCAAAGTTGAACAAAGAAGACAATAAAAAGTCAAAGTGGACATTTATTTAAAGACAGAGGGAGTAATAAGAAAGCAAAAGTAACTATCAATTATGCATCATGATTATTGCAAATAAGTAACAAATTATTTAAATTAAACACATGTCTTTGTAAAGCAATACATAAATTTGCATCGTCCTTTAACTATTTAAAGCACAAAAAGTTGTAACTTTGTGACGCAAATAACATCTTCCAAACTACTATAACAAGATATGCATTATATGTTTTGGCATATACATATTTAACAACTGTTTAGGATAATGATTAATAAAGTGAAGACATAATCAAATGTGGAGAGTCAAACCTTGCTAATATTAGGAACAACTGCTCGAAGTGCAAACAATCTATCATTCAGTTTCTTTCTCCTATTCCTCTCCGAAACTTTGTTCTTCGACGCTGGCGACGAAGACTGTCCTCCGTCTGGAGAACTCGAATCAGAGTAGCCCGAAAAATTCTCCTCTAATACGCCCCAACTATATATAACAGTCAATATCGCCTCAAATTAAGCCATATATAAGCAAATGGGTTAATGGCATGTAATAGCTACGAACTTTTCCAAGTGTTCACATGTCAGTTATGAACTTTTTAAAATACCACAATACCTATCAAACTTTCAAATTTTGTTTCATTATCAGATACGAACTTTTAAAAAATACCACAATACCCATCCAACTTTCAAATTTTTTTTCATTATCAGATACGAACTTTTAAAAAAATACCACAACGAGATGAGTTTTTTACATTGATAAAACAAAATTTGAAAGTTTGATGGGTATTGTTGTATTTTAAAAAGTTCATAACTGACATGTGAACACTTGGGAAAGTTCGTAGCTATTACATGCCATTAACCCTAGTTTAAAATCCTTTTATCTATTGTCAAATGTAGTACAATAACCAAACTTTCAAAAAAAATTTCATTATCAGATACGAACTTTCAAAAAAATACCACAACGAGATGAGTTTTTTACATTGATAAAACAAAATTTGAAAGTTTGATGGATATTGTTGTATTTTAAAAAGTTCATAACTGACATGTGAACACTTGGGAAAGTTCGTAGCTATTACATGCCATTAACCCCTAACTAAAATGTAAACTTTCTTTAAATTTCTGTGGATGTATCAAAAGCTCTGTGGATGGTAGATATATCAACCCCGTCATGTTAACAGTTAACTTAACATTCATTCCAATGCTTTTAATACTCGAGCTAAAAACTCTCGCAAATTACTCAAATAAAAAACTCGCAAATTTTGTATTTAGATACAACTGTAAATCTTACCAAAAGAACTCATACATACATATAGATCTTCTTATGTCGAGTTTCAGCATGACAAAATGGGCCATTTATTTTTAGCCTTTTAAGAGCTCTACGTGTAGTGAGCAAGTGAAGTTAATTATTTGGGGCTCACGGGGTGTCACATTACTTCAACGAACCTTCACAACTAACCTCAACTTACTCATTTGTGACCCACCACTTACAACTTTATTTTTTGTATTCAAATTTCCAAATAAACTAAATTCATTTCATTAAAATTAAAAATACAATACAACACAATAAAAAACATACGAAATGTAAAATAATGATACGGTAAAAAAAAAAAGGCAACTTAAGAAATACATCAAATTATAACGAAACTAATTATTCGGATTCTGTTGTTGAATTTGTTCCCATTGATGTCGTTGCCAAACATGCTCGATGAGACATCATTGAAGCTTTGCGTGTTTGCGTTTATCATGTAGTTCTTTGGCTTTTCTTCTTTGCACTGCGCAACGCTCAATCCATGTCTGTTGTAAATATGGTAGCGGAGAAATATACATTTCGCTAGCTTCGGATATTGTAAATTTTTTATCTTTCAAAATCATGTTATGCATTATGATGCACGAGTACATGATTCTCCGTGACTTGCCCACAGTAAATGCACGCGCCGGTTGGGCAATAATATGCCAACGTCCTTGGAGGACACCAAAAGCTCTTTCAATATCTTTTCGAGCACTTTCTTATTTCGCTTTAAATACAGCATCTTTTGGGTTATTTGCAACCGTAAATTATTTGACAAAAGATGCCCACTCTGGGTAAATTCCGTCAGCTAGATAATACCCATGGTTAAATGTATGCCCGTATACTTCAAACGGAACCTCAGGGGCGATGTCATCAAGCAGGTCGTCGAATAACGGAGAATTATTCAAAATGGTAAGATCGTTATTTGCACCCGCTACCCTAAAAAATGCATGCCAAATCCACAAGTCGAATGACGCAACGGCTTCAAACATTATAGTTGGATACTTTTTATCACCTCTGTGAAATTGGCCTTGCCATTCTTTCGAATAATTTTTTCATTCCCAGTGCATACAATCGATGCTTCCCAACATTCCCGGTATCTTATGAACCGCGTTATGTGTGTGGTATAAGTTGTGAATGTCATTCTCGTCTGGTTTTCTTAAAAACTCTTTCGCATACAAATGGATTATGCACATAGTAAAAAAATCTAGACAATCGCGTGCACAGTGTTCCCCTATTTGTAAATACTCGTCTAATGCATCAACTGCTATCCCGTAAGCCAATTAACGTAGGGCACATGTGCATTTTATAATCACACTAAAACTCATTACACCCGCAGCATTGGGTCGGAATTTAAAGAAATCAAAGTGCTTGGGAAGAGGATGATTAGTTTGAATATATGTTTCAATACCTTATACTATTTCTAAAAATAGTTTACGGCTCATATGAAAGCGACGCTTAAAATTTTTGTCCGTATATTTTGGGTTGTCACCAAAATAGTCAGCCATTAGACGTTCTTCAGCAATTTGACATTCAAGAGGGATGTATCTACGGTGGCATGATGGTCCAACTTCTTGTTGTTGCAACGATTGCTCGAACTCAAACTCTTGGAGAATCATCTCTAGCTCCGCTATCTCTTCAAGGTCACTTTCACCGGAATAAGATGATTCGCTCATGTTTCTTGCTTATATGTATAAGTGTTTTGAAATAAAAGTTGTGTAGAATTTTATTACAAAGTGTAATATTTATAGTGTAAAATATGTGTGTTACAAAAAAATAATAATAATAAAATAAAAAAAATAAAAAAATGTAAACGTTTTAATTTTTAATCCGTTCCACAACGGATCCCTGCAACTCCATCTGACAAAAGTACAAATTTTACCCTCGCCGTGCAGACGACGAGGGTTCAAGTGGCGGGAAAAAACAAGGGGGGCGGTGTCGTGGCGAGGCACAACGAGGGTGCCAGGGTTGGCATGGCGAGCCACAACGAGAGCCACACCGGGTGCTCTAAGAATTAATTTTGTCTCACAACACTAACCATATACTTTTTTTTTTTTCTTTTTCTTTTTCTTTATAAAATGCGCATACAGTTAGCCACACATCCAACTTGATTTGAATCCAATGTTTAACCTTTTGTGACCAAAATGAAGAAAAAAAAAAAAAAAAAAAAAAAAAAAAAAAAAAAAAAAAAAAAAAAAAAAAAAAAAAAGGATTTAAAGAGAGAATATGGAATCAAGAGGACCACAAGCAACGACATATATGCCTTCAAAGTTCAACCCTATCTAAATGAAGACTCTCTTTTCAAATAGCTAAAACACAAGGTCGAAGTAATCTACAAATATAGATGCATAATGTATCAGTTCTAACATCTTCTACATGAAGAATACAAAAAAGTTGAAAAAAGAAAGTAGGGATTAACTGGCACAAGAAGGATCTTTTCACTTTATTTTCTCAAATATACAGTCTAATTGATTTGGTGTTTTACTTTAAGGATACTGTATATAGAGGCAAGCTAATTTTTTTTATAGACCGCTTGACTATGTGTTTATATTCGTTTACACAACTATTGTCCGCATTTATGCCCGAAAACTACAAAACTTAAGTAAGGAGTTAAACTCTAACTTAATATAACAATACAAATAAAAATCCTGATGTGAAATACTAATTACACCCTTAATTTTAAATGCGACTTTATATTATCAAAAGTGTTTAGGACAAATAAATTCAAATTTCGGGACTAGATTTTTATTTGTATTATTTTAATATGTTAGTGTTACGTTCATTCTTGTCGTTTCATAATTATCCGAACTAAATTTGTACGAAAATTATGTTAACAAAAACAAACACATAGTTAGGTTGCATATAAGTTAGTTGAGAAAAGTTCTATACGAAACTAGATTTATCTAAAGTACAAATCAAACGATCTCATCCATCCATTCCTCTTTCATCCAACGGTGTATATTAATTACACAAAAAAAAAAAAAAAAAAAAACGGAGGGGCATTTTTGTCCATTCCTAAGCAAAAATAAGTCACACACTAATACTCACCCTCTCTTCATTTTACACACACTGACACTCTCTCTTCACACACACTCTCTCTTGACACACTAATACTCACCCTCTCTCTTCATTTTACCCCCAATTCAAACCGTAACCCTAAATCCGCCGTTATCCGTCATTAATCCGCCGTTGTCCGTCATTAATCCGCCGTTATATCTACCGTAAATCGTTATTCATCCATTTAAATGGATATACGTGGTGAAATAGCGCAGTCTAAGGATCGTTTATTGTCGGAATCCATTGATAATGTCCAATCCGGTATGTTTTTGTCTCATTTTTTTAAATCAGTTATTATTTTGAATTTTTTTTTATCGATTAGGTTTTTTTTTTTGAATTTATTAGCTTATTTTGTGGTTTTATTAGCTTTTTTGTTACTGAATGAGAGTTTGGATTAGTTTATGTTAGCGAGTAGATTAGATTTTAGGATTAGTTAATTTTTTTTGATGTAATGACTGTTTAGGATTAGCTTATTTTTGCTTATTTTTTGGTTTGTGATAAGCATAAGTAGATAAGCAAATGTGATAAGCAAATGTGATAAGCATAAGTAGATAAGCAAATGGGATTTTGCTTATCACTAAATAATCCTATGGGATTATCACTGAATCCCATGGGATTCACATAAGAATTAGTGGTTTGTGATGTATAAGTAGATTAGCGAGTATATTGTGTTTGAGTTGTTTGTTTTATGTATTCAGGTGTGTTTGGCTAAGATTATATAAGGTGCTGATTAACTTATTGGTGTTATGAAAATGTAGTAAGACGATGTGAGTGTTTGTTTTGAGATAGCTATTTATAAGCTTATTTAAGGGTTTTACGATGTCAAAACTGTGTTTTAAGGGTTCGCCTAGGAAAAAGTTTGCTATCGGAAAAAGTTTGGTATATCACTGAATCCCATGGGATTCACATAAAATTATAATTATGGCAAATATCAGTGTGTTTAAGAATAATCCTATGGGATTATCACTGAATCCCATGGGATTAACATATAATGAGTGTTTGTATTAGCTTTTAGGAATCAGATTTATAGTTTTCTGTTTTGTTTGTTAGTTTTAGTTCTTTGTGATTAATTAGATTTTGCTGTTGTTAATTGCTTATAACTAATATTATTCTTTTCATCTTATAATTTATGTAGGTAACGTATTGAACCCAACACCGTTGTCTAGGTTCGATCCCCAAGAACATTCGGGAAAGAAAACATGGGATTCATAACAATGAATCCCATGGGATTCACAATGGGATTCACAATGATTCCCATGGGATTCACAATGAATCCCTTGGGATTCATACAGAATCCCCTGAAAAAATCAATAAACTTATTTTTCTTTACTAAGCCTTCCAACATTACATATTCTTTCATAAAGTTCGGCAACCACAGCATACTCCATGACAATGGCATGATGCGTGGAGTGCGGACAACTAAAATTTACCACAAAATTGAATAATGGATGTTGTTTCATCCAGGCTTCCAAGTGACAATAAACTTTTTTTTGAGCAACACGTAACAATAACTAAAAAACTTAAACAATGACCTAAAAAAGATTATGTTGGAGTGTAATATGAGCTTCAATTATAGGCTGGAACACTCCATCGACAAATAAATAATCAAAGAGTTGTAACTATCGAACTAACTATATTTGCTTTTTTTTGCTTGGGCATTTTATCGAACACTTCATGTGCATTAAATCAAACTGATATTTTCAGCAAATAACCACACATTAGAACACATACCTCAAAGCAGAGATCACACTAAACACATTGTAACAAAGCTCACAAAACTACCGCCTATTTGCAGTTAACATACATCACACATATATTAAGCCTACATAAAATTCATAAAAAAATATTCCCTTGTGATTTCATGGGATGCACCAAAGAATCCAATGGGATTCATATAGAATCCCATGGGATGCACCAAAGAATCCCATGGGATTCACAATGAATCCCATGTGATTCACCAAAGAATCCCATGGGATTCATACTGAATCCTTTGTGATTTATCGTCTTTTTACGAATCCCGTGGGATTTTTCTGGACGGAAATTTTGAAGAAAAAAAAATTCGTATTTTTACGAATCCCATGGGATATTTCTGGACGAAAATTTTGAAAAAAAAATAATCTTTTTTACGAATCCTGTGGGATTTCTTTACGAATCCCGTGGGATTTTTCTGGACGGAAATTTTGAAAAAAAAATTCGTCTTTTTACGAATCCCATGGGATTTTTACGAATCCCGTAGGATTTTTTTGGACGGAAATTTTGAAAAAAAATCGTCTTTTTACGAATCCCATGGGATTTTTTACGAATCCCGTGGGATTTTTCTGGACGGAATTTTGAAAAAAAAGTTCGTCGAAAGTATATAACAATGCATATCTATAGAAAGATAATTTTTTTCTCGTCGCGATGGTGTATTTTTCGTAGCTTGAAGATTTACCGTTTGCAAGATATGTTGTTTTTAAAAAAAAGGTGAAAAGTGGGTTTTTATATTAAATGAGCTAAAATGTCAATTTTGCCCTCTCTTTTTTATTTTTTGATTTGATCTTAGCCATTAGATGAAAGATGGATGGATGGTTGAGATTGATTTATTTGTTTTTTAAGTGATACTTGTTTTGCATCGATCTCACCTCTAAGTTAGTTTTAATAAACATGTGACTTATATGAGAAAAACTTGAAAGTTGAACGATCTCCTTATATATTATCCATTTACTTTACTTTATTTCTCTTCTTTCTAAAGTAAGAATCGAGAGAAAATACGCTCTAACCTAAAAGAATCATGTATATTTTTATTTTGTTCGTTGTAAATTAAAGGGATAATGACACGAAAAGGCCCATACTTGCCACCTTTTGTCATTGTATGTTGCGACCTTTTTTTTTTTTGTTTTTAGCACAAACTTTTCAAAATCGTGTCATTGTAGGGTCTGTGTGACTATTTCAGCCATGAAAATGACCATTTTACCCTTACTTTTTTTAAAATTTGAAGGGTAAAATGGTCACACAGACCCCACAATGACACGATTTTGAAAAGTTTGTGCCAAAATCAAAAAAAAAAAAGGTCGCAACATACAATGACAAAAGGTGGCAAGTATGGGCCTTTTCGTGTCATTATCCCTAAATTAAATGTCAACTTTGAAATGAAGAACAATCAAAATAACCCCGCAATTAAAGCAAAAGGTGGAAACCAATGAACACTATTTTGATATTTATTTTCAAATCATTAATTGTATGTTTGTCAAAATTAATTGTTGCTAGAATTTGAGATGGTGCTGGAGATAAATATTATAAAAAGATATTATTTTCATAAGCTACATGAAGTAACCTTTTATTTTCAGAGATTATGGAAGATTATTTTTTTTATAATCTTTTATAAGTTCTGTTTGCCAAACAAAGATTATTTGTTAAGTACCTTATTTTTTGAAAAAATAAGCATAATCTTTTCATAATATTTCATAATCTGCTGCGTCAAACAGAATTATTTATTTGCCGGAAAAAAATGTTATACATGTAAAACACATAGCATAAATAAAGTAGACACCTCATAAAACACACAATTGACCAAGACTTGGAGCCATGAGGCCTACAACAGTACAACATGTTGATCACAAACATGACTTTGACTTTGGAGTGTGGACATGTCAGCCGTAATTTTAATACGTTTTTTCTCATGATTAAAACATGTACATGTATGATATATTTCCTTGAATATGTTATATGTTCAAGATTCTATTTTGCTATGATCGTGATACATAACTATAAGACAGTCATATTGATCTAATTTCAGATACTTCTGTTTCATTGAAATTAAATTGTTTCAAATCAAATATCATTTCTGTTGTTTAATTTGTATATTAGGTATCCTGATAGCAATTAGAAGTCACGAATATGAACGCTTTCAGATCGATTAAATTGGAGTGTATACCAATTAACGACCGGATAAAATCTAATTGATTCAAGTTTGTGTATGATATTATGTTTGCATAAAGTTGTGATAAAAAAAAATGGTTTTTGATCAGCCCTATCGGTTCTATATCTTTCGGTATATCCAAATTGAGAATATACAAAATAGTATATAGGGTTCAAAACGGTTATAAAAACGGTTTATAAGAAGCCTAATAACTGTAAAACAGTTATTTAGAAACTGCACCAACCTAGCAGCAGAATCGAATTCAACTAGCAGCAGGATCACCAACTACCAGCAGTACATTCTTATATAACCCATAACCAGCAGTACCTTAGCACCCAGTTAGTCCTGTTAATATGCAACTAAGTGTCGACCTTTATTTGCATATTAAACACAATTTATTTTACACTAAAATACCAACAAACCTCCCCCATTTTAGTGTAATCACAAATTAACTAACTAGTCACAGCAAACAATCAAACTAATGCATAAATGAAATGTCGAGACGATTGAATTTCATATTAGTATATTACGCATTCCAAATATTCGAATATCAAGGTTTCCCGGAAGATTGAACCATGTAATATTACTATTGAATACATGAAGATAATATACACATTAGTTTTACATACACAATTTCTTACATGACACATTCTTTTACTAGCCTATGTCCCTATCCTTCATAAGTATATCAAAGCCAAGTCCCAGCTTCTTGAAGCAGCTAAACTTCATACTCATATAGGTAATTCTTTTAGTCTTGCACCTGCAAATGCAATTTTTCAAAAGAATTATTAAGAAGATATACTTCAACCTATCTTAACTTGCAGACCCGAACACATACCTTGGGATAAGTTATATTGTGCTCCAAACTCTAGATGTTAAGCTTTCCACATTGAAAATTCAGCACCTAACATCATATTAGGTGGGAATTTGGTATCTTAACATTAGAGTTTTCCTATGGACTTTA
>CP139507.1:206653835-206812771 GCA_021014915.2 Artemisia tridentata subsp. tridentata
GACCAGACATAATCATCACATTTGCATCATATAAGGCAGGTTGGGCTACTTTAGCATTCCTAAGGAGAGCTAATTTAGGTTCACCTACATTATTTTCACTATGCTTATCACACAACTTTTTGTGCTTTTGAATCATTTGAGCAGTTTGACTGGTTTGGTCTTGTGTGTACAACTTGTTTTCAAGCTTACTCTTTAATGTTTTATGTCTGGAGAAATCATTTAAGAGTTTTGTTTTTTGTTTTTCTTTGAAATCTTGTTTTAGTGTATTTACACGCTCTTGGACCTCCTATTTTTGTTTAACAGTCTGATCCAGCTGTTTTTGCAAAGAATTTAACTCTTGTTTCAATGTTTCTTCCCTTAAATTACGTTCAGTTATGAGTGTACGCATTTGACTATCCATTTTCTGCTCACGTTCAGTTAGCTCAAATTTTGCACGTTGTTCCTATAAGGCCACCTGATCTTAATAGATGTTAAGTCTAGTGGTCAAGGTGTCATCGGGGATAAACACGGTGTACTCATGCAACTCACAAGCATTATCTACAACACAAGCATTATCTACAACAGAAGATGCACTACTTGGTACAACAGACACGTCGTTGTGATTCACATATTGTTCATATGGAATAACATTACTATTTCCCATATCAACAGTATCTGATTCAACAACATCTGTCTGTTGTACTTTGTTAGGAATCTTCTGTTCATGCACCACATTATCATCATTAATAACAGAAGATACCCCACTAGGTTCAGCCGACGCTTCGTTGTGTTTCACATGTTGCACGTTGTTCCTAGCAGTATCTGACTCAACAACGTTTGTCTGTGGCTGATGAAGCTCTTTCTCTTGAGAATTCGGGCACACAAAGTCCCTATTGGCACTAACATACTCAAACACGTTTATCTGTTGTACATCTTTGGGAATCTTCTGTTTGTCAATCATGTCATACAATTTGAGTACCTCAGAGATGACTGAATCCGTAGTGTTTGACTGATATGAACGTGCACGGGATTTTACAATTCTATGATTTAAACCGGGAGAAATAGATTCTTTCGCGGGATTTTACAAAAATCAAGAATAAACCGTGAAATGATGCTTGATATGTGTTATGATGAAGGTTTGGTAGACTTGGTGATCTGTTGTTTAGTTGTGATTTGGTTTGGTTGATACAAGTTGTTACTGTGAAATTTTGGTCTGGAAACTTAAAACCTCAATAACTTCATTTTGGAGCGATTTCAGGCTTCGAAGGTTGGCTTGAATGAATAAAGTTTTTCAACGTGTCCTTCTCCTCGGTCTCACGGTCGTTTTGACAGGTCGTGGGCTGAAAACAGAGTTACGTTTCAAAAGTTATAGCCGTTTGAAGTTTTGAAGAAACTTAGGCAAAACGCAGTGAAGAAGCACAAAACGCAGAAACCTCAAACCGCAGAATACCACAAACCGCAGATGACTCAAACCGCAGACGTTCAAACCGCAAAGATTACAAACCGCAGAAACTAGCAAACCACAGCAACTCAAACCGTAAGAAGTCAAACCGCAGCTCCTCAAACCGCAAGAAGTCAAACCGCAGTACCTCAAACCGCAAGAAGTCAAACCGCAGCACTAATCGACAAACCGCAAAGGACAAAAAACCACAAACTGCAACCGCAAACTGACAAGATGTCCCTTTCAGTACTTTTTGTCCTTTTTCCCGTTATGGTTAGAATCCAAACCGCAGTCAGATCAAACCGCAGTCAACTATACCCAAACTAACACAAACCGCAAAGAAGAATCCTTACCGAGAGACAAACCGCTGCGAAGAATGTCTTACCGAAACACAAACCGCAGTAAAGAAAATTCTTCTAATCTTCCACTAACTAACACCACACGACTGTATGTTGTCAAGAAAGATGCAAGTTGGTTTTATGAACACAAAAGTACACTATTTTAACAATTTCAACCACAAACAAAGCTCAAACCTACGATTTTGCCACCTTTCTATTCAACCCACAAAAAGCAAAACAAAAGTGCCAAAAACACACCACAAATCCGAGAATATGCACTCACATGAACCTAACCATGGCTTTTGATACCAATTGTAGCATATTCAATAACATATAACACATAAAAGATGTGAGTTTGGCCGATTGTTTTAGAGAGAGAAAGAGAGAATGGGAACTAGAGAGAGAAAGTGAAATTCTATTAGGTTAAAGTGAGAAGAGTTTCAACCCTTCCCTTGTGTGGGAAGGGCTTTATATAGGGATACATAAGGTGCCCGGTGTAGGCTGTGGAGTGAGCTGACAGAGGGTAAAGACCCGACCCACTCCATGAATACTTTAATAACTAAACTATTACTAATAATACTAATAATCCTACGAGCTAGTTAATGCTAACAGATACTCGGGGTGACCGAGTCTTCACATGAATATTTATATTCCTAACAGTTTCTGTTAGCTCTCTGTTCTTGCAGAAGATTTCTTAAATGATCCTTTTTGTCCATTTCCTCAACAAACACTATTTTTTGTTGAATCAGATCAGTTCTGGACCCAACTCTTCCCACAGAAAGGAATATGTAGTTTGATAGAAAATCAGAAGGAACCCTCTGCAGTATAAACATTATGAGATGATAATACGCATACACGATCAGATAATCATCTGAAATAAACCAAAGTTAACGTTATAGTGTTTGGATATATTTACATTGCTTAAAAGTGTAACAATAAAATGTTGGCTGCAAGACAAATGTTGACTACGTAGAAATTTAATAGGACCTTTCTGATTATAATTTAGCCTAGTAAGAAACAAAGTATTTCCAGTCAATGGGGGTGTTTGGATTGCATATTATTAGCACATATTTATGACTTATAAGCACCTTTGAAATAAGCACTTAGCAATGTGCGTAGTTTATTCAAAATGTTATCAAGAAGCCACAATCAATCGAAACACTTGAAAAGTGCTTTTTTTTTTCTTTACAGAAATAAAAGAATCCAGTAATCCCTTTAAATATGCAATACCAAACACCCTTCAGATAATTAGAAACGGAACATACTTATCCAAACACAAATAATTTTACTAATCATACTATTCAAGTTCAATATTTGATAAGCTAAGTAAGGGACTAATTTGAATTTCAGACGGAAATGTGGCACTGAAAAGCATCGTTTGCCTGCGACCAGGGGGAGGCATGTCCATACGCTCCACAATCTTTCGAATCTGGGGTTCAAACCCCATATCCAGCATTCAATCTGCCTCGTCCAAAGCCAAGTACTTGATCTTCTTAAGTGATATTTTTGATCTTTCAATCATGTCTGTTAGTCTTCCTGGTGTAGCGACCAAGATGTCCACACCTCTTTCAAAGGTTCTCAACTACATAAAATCCAATTACAAAAATGCAGAGAATCAGGATTGGCGTATTTAAGAAATAATTTAGTTCGACGTTAAAGAAAATTGTAACATAATACTAACCTGGTTATAGACTGGTGCGCCTCCATAAGCAACAGCAACTTTGACATTAGTTTGATGACAGAACTTTTTGGCTTTCTATTTCCAAACATCACAATTTCAAACATCTTCATCATCATGGTTGTGCTGCCATAAATCGTTTATCATTATATATTTTTCAGTGAATGATAAACAAATAAATAGATGAAAAAATACCTTTGGTTTAGCAGTGCCACCATCAAACTGGTCGAGTTAACTTCGTGCACCTGGCGGTAGAGCCTCGTATGACCTCTTCCCCTCAGAGTTCATCCATACCTGAGCTGAATCAAGGTAGTCTCCGACATATGATTCTTTAAATGTAACAGAATAAATTTTGGTTTGACATACAATATGATACAATTATTGACTATTTGTTAGCATCTATACCATCCCTATGACGTTCGACAATTTCCATGAATAACAGAACAAAAACACTATAAACCGGAAGTAAAGAATTATACAACCTTTATTTACATGTTCTATAAAAAAAACTGGGAAATCCAGTGACGACCTAGAAAACATGCAATCATATGACGAAAGCAAACTGTTATTTCACAATAGCACCCACACTAATAATAACCATAATCATTCAGCGTACTTTGATCTACCCCTTATCAAAAGCCTTGGTATTCCAAACAGCAAATGATTTCTTTTTCTAGAACTTACACTGTTGAAACCCCGTCATGGCCTTACCCATCAACGCCATTGCAGCAATGCTCGGAAACTGCTTTTTCTGAAGCTCATCCGTCGTGAATTTTGAATCCGCCTGTTTGTCAGTTTCCACAATCTCGGGATTCTTCTGATTTTGGTTGTGGCTCCATCTTTCAATCCAAGAATGTATTATTGCCAATACCTGATTTTTTCCAAAAAATTACAACTATTTTTCCCAAACTATTCATAACCTAAACTAAGCTTAAGTTCCAAAAAAATAAAGAATCAGTTTTTTCCAAAAAAATACGACTATTTTCCCCAAATTATTGATAACCTAAACTAACCTTAAGTTCAACAATTTTAGGTACACAATCAGTACATAAAAAATAAAGAATCAATCATTTGTTAATTACCTAATATGATGAACTCGATCGGATGAGATTTTGATTAATCCTTTGCATAACAAACACACAAAATATGCAAATCAAAAACCTTCAAACGTAAAAAACCAAAACCTTTTAAAAAAAAATCAACAGTAATCCACCAGGTTAAGTTCCGTTGATATCCGCAACAAATTGAAACTATGTCTTCCGTCAAGACCTTCATCCTCCACTTCACCGCAACCGAGTTGTACGTACACGTGTCTGAGAGACAGAAACTGGATAACTATAAACTCTGGAGTCGGTTGATATCAAACCGGAAAAAAAGAAAAAAGAAACGGGCTAAGATCTGGGGCAAGGACATAGTTTGGGCTGAACTGTAGGCTAACGCAAGTTGGTGGGCTTCGATGACGCAAAGATGATGCAAAGTTGACGTCAGCAGTTAAGTTGACGCTGTATAGTATATATAGTAATAGTCCACTTGTCTCATGACAAATGAACATATACTCTTTTGTTCCTTAAACTTCACCAAACATAAACCATTTCCCACTCTTCAGTTTTCAAATGGAAAACATCACTGATGTCAACTGGGAATCCATCCTTCAATCAGAAGATTATAGGTATATATTATTATTATTATTGTTTCACTCATCTTAACCATCTTTTCGATCACTTATTCGAATAACTTGATAATCCAAATTTCTCATATGTGACCAAAAAAAGTTTTATATATTTTCAACTATGGTTTTGAACTTTATGATATGATTTGCTTATATATGGCTTAATTTGAGGTGATATTGACTGTTATATATAGTTGGGGCGTATTAGAGGAGAATTTTTCGGGCTACTCTGATTCGAGTTCTCCAGACGGAGGACAGTCTTTGTCGCCAGCGTCGAAGAACATAGTTTTGGAGAGGAATAGGAGAAAGAAGCTGAATGATAGGTTGTTTGCACTTCGAGCAGTTGTTCCTAATATTAGCAAGGTTTGACTCCCCACATTTGATTATGTCTTCACTTTATTAATCATTATCCTAAACAGTTGTTAAATATGTATATGCCAAAACATATAATGCATATCTTGTTATAGTAGTTTGGAAGATGTTATTTGCGTCACAAAGTTACAACTTTTTGTGCTTTAAATAGTTAAAGGACGATGCAAATTTATGTATTGCTTTACAAAGACATGTGTTTAATTTAAATAATATGTTACTTATTTGCAATAATCATGATGCATAATTGATAGTTACTTTTGCTTTCTTATTAATATTTTACTTAATTTGTTAAATCAAAAGATACTTAAGGAGAAATGATTATTTGGCCCAACTAAAAGCTTAAAAATCAGTGTAACTTACAATATGATGATGACAAATGACAAAATTCAGAGAACATATTAAGTGAGACTGAGAAAATACTCAAGTCATATGTCGAATGAATTAGATATGATTTTAGATTGATTTCTATAGGCGGCTTTGTTTCAAACAAAGAGACTACAGTGTTTTAAATTCGAGAACTTCGGTTATAGCATTTAATTTGTAATGGAAATTTCAAATGTTAGTGTGATTTTGTTATTGTGAATTACTAAGTAACGAGACATCGGGAACTTCATAGAATCATATTGTGCAAATTTTGTATAAGAAATTGTTGGACTAGAAATATAGTTCAGTAAAATCATAACTTGCGCCTTTTCTTTTATTGAAGATGGATAAGGCGTCAATAATTAAAGACGCGATCGATTATATCCAATCATTGCACGATCAAGAGAGAACAATCCAAGCAGAACTAATGGAACTTGAGTCTCAAAAGTTAGAGCCTGAGAATTTCGATTTCAATCAAGAGGCAAAGTCTATGACAATGGAAAGATCAAAGAAGATAAGAGTTGAGCAAGCTTTTGATTCGAGTGGATCAAGCTCGTATCCCATTGAAGTTCAAGATGTAAGTCAGTGCTTATTCAACATTTTAAGATGCAATGGCGAATCATATATGATATTGATCTTAACTGAATACTAGATATTTATATATTTCTTTAATGATTAAAATGAAAGTATGTTAATTTTGACAGTTAAATGTGTCATATATGGGAGAGAAGACAGTGTTGGTGAGCCTAATGTGTAACAAAAGAAGAGATACAATTGTGAAGCTTTGTGAGGTGTTTGAATCTTTGAAGCTCAAGATTGTCACAGCCAACATCACTTCTTTTTCAGAAAGGCTTTCCAACACTCTCTTTATTCAGGTAACACTCTTCTTTTCTTTTTTAGCTTTTATTTAGAGCACGGGGTGTGTTTAAATTACGGTTATTGTAATCGTTCACGCCACATAGGCATCACGTCACTTTTACTTCTTCACCAGTGTCTGATCATTTTCTTCTGTTATGTTTACATCATGACGACTCACTGTTTTTTCACCAAAATATATCAGTAACACATACATTTCAAAAAAGTAAAAACAAATAAAACTTGCTCGCGACTAGACAACCCCATAACACACCGTATGCTTCATAAGATATCCTTGCAAAGTTGCAATCATGTTAATTTGCCATAAAAATCATTTTACTAAATATGCAAACATATATAAAACCTAACGATAAATATAGTTATATAGATAAATTGTACATTAACCTAAGCCTTAGACCTATGTTTATAGAAACCTTAGAGAGAAATCTTGTTCCAAAATTCTTGGGAGAATATAAGATGCTTTAAGAAATAGTTAATTAGATATGGGATGCGATTTCTCAATACGTTAACATAGACAAGTCTATTGGCTGTTAGTTTAATATATTATCAAAAGCATAAGTTATCCATAATTATGTAAATGAACATAAGCATATATTCAATTTAAAAAAGTTAATTGGTCATAAGTAATTAAGATTTGTTGATACGATTGGTATAAGTTTGAAGATTTGTTGGACAGAGACAATGATCATATATTCATTTTGTATTGCTAAAAATGCCTTAATTATAGCACAAGTGATAATTTAATTAATGTGGTTGTATTAATATGCTAAAACTAAATCACTTTATAAAAATATGCATTTTAGTAAACATAAAATACAATGTTTCCTTTACTTCTTTCTTCAAGAAACATAGTGTGAGGAACGTGTTTTATTTTATATAAAGTTATTTGAATAAAATAAAGGTTAATGAATATAGAATGGTGCTTTTTTATATTATACTATATCAAGTTGAATGTTACTATTTGAAACAATCATTCTAATGTGGTAGGGTTACCTAATTTGATTTTTGAAAAGTGTTGGGCATATAATCTGTTTAGTAGGTAGTTAAGATCTTAAGATAATGTGTGTCTTATTTGTCTCAATACTAATTTGAATTTAATTATGAAAAGAAATATACGCTTAAGTGACATTTAGTGATATTTTCTTGTTCTTTTCTCATAAGTGGTTTACTCTAATTTTGTATTTTTGTTGCTTTTAGAGAAACTTACTCTACGCTTAAAAGAATTGTTTGTTTAGCAAAAAAATAAAATAAAACAATACGACCTACTATACTACTTGTCTTTATAGAAGTGTACTTCCCTTCTTGAAAATTTTCAACACTGCTTATCATAAAATTTTAATTAGTTAAGCTATAAGCTTATTATTTTGGGAGAATTGCATATATACCCACTAAAACTCAAATACTTGTATATTTCCTCAAAATACAAGTTTTTAATGCATGATTTACGATGCAAGTTAACTATGTTTTGGGTATATATGCAAATATGCAAGTTTTAGTGGGTATATATGCAATTGCCCCTTTATTTTTACTACTGCAAAAACAACACTCATTTATTTGTTACCCGGTAAATGTTTCTTCCGCGCTTCGGGCCAGGATGAAGTTGCGATTAAGTCACGTTTGAGTTTCATTGTTACTACGTACTTTTGGTTATGAAAAAGAAGGTTACAGACTAATGTAAAATTTAGCAACAGCTATTTTTTGATTTAAATTAAAGATGAAATAATGAATACATATTACTTTCTTAGAAAAGGTTTATTATTTCAAAATGCACTATGAATCTACTTTATCAAGACGTTCATAAGAAATTAATTAATCTATCAAAATATTCATCAAAAATTGACGCATTTATTTTTTAATTGATATAACGGTAGACAATTTCATTATCATAAGTTTTCATCATCTTTTTCATATAATATGTTCTCACCATGACCTGCATGTCTTCATATAATATGTTCTCACCATGACCTACATGTTTAAAATATTAGTAACATCTTTGTCTATAATGCAAATATGACAAGGGTGTCTTGACTATCTTTAGTATGAAATCAAGGATTTTAACTTTTAGCACTTGATTGTATCGGAATTTTATCATTTTGTATTCGCATGATATTGACATCTTTAGTGACATACGTAAGTCCTTATTAGCTTAACAAATTATTGCTCGTGTATGTAATTTAACAACTTGATTCGTGTAACAGGCTGACGAGGAAGATACAGACGTGTTGAAGATACAATTAGAAACAGCCATATCGACCTTAAATGACCCTCATAGTCCAATGAGCATGTGATCAAAATTACCATTTTTACACTTCTCTTTAAATAGAGAGATTGTAACTAAGCTAGCTCCGTGAGCTAGGATCATATGTCCCTTTCGTTTGCAACAACCTTAACCACACAAGCCTGCGAGTTCGGTTTGGGTGTTCATCGGGTTGACGTTGATCTATATGCTCCGGGGTGGTGAGCACATATTTTTTCTACATATAGAAGTTTGAAGATAATAGTGATGGTAGCTATGAATTTCTCTTTTAAAACAAACCCTTGTTATCTTGTTTTTCTTTCTCTACTCCTAGCAAATGTTGTATTGTTGATCCAAAAATGTCAATAAAATTGTTAATGTTTTATTCAAGTATAGGTTCGGTCTCGTTTGTGACACTTTTCTATAGCTTAAAACTTCTCTGTTTGCATGTTACAATACTTTGAATCTACTGTAACAGATAAACAAGATAACACTCCAATATCTTTTATGGACATACAGTGATATAAGTTAAGTCTTTAAAGTTTAAACCTCAAACAACCAACAAGCTTAGATGTTTCTGTTCAAAAATCTAGATCTCAATGGGCTCTTGAAGGTGATAAATTCTTTCACAGTCTAGTTAAACAGCGAAGGAGAAGCCAAATGATCCAAGGTGTCACATTGGATGGTAATTGGTGCTCGAACCCTCTTGACGTTAAATATGCCTTTCTGGACTTATTTAAAGCAAAATTTGGTCCATTTACTCCTCAAATCCATCACATTAGCAATTCCCCCTTCCATTCTGCTCTAGGACCCGATAGGGCCATTCTTGAGCAAATGGCAACTTCCGAGGAAATTAGGAAGGCGGTATGGGACAGTGGGTAATAAAGCATCGGTCTTGACGGGTTTCTCGTGTCTGTTCTTGAAAACATATTGGGATCCAAACAAGACATTGAAAACTTTGTCTTGGATTTCTTTTCAACCGGACGAATGCCACCAGGATCCAACTCAGACTTCATCACACTTGTCCCAAAGTACCAAATCCTCTTTAGATTAAAGTTTATCGGCCCATTTCTATTCTCGGTCTTCAATATAAAATTATTGCAAAATTTTTGGAAAATCGTTTGGCATCGGTAATAGATAAGTTAATATCCTATAAGCAATCGGCATTCATTGTTTTGCACAGGGTTGTGGCCAACATGATTGTGTTTGAGAATGTGTTTGTAGTTAACCATGAATGTGGTTCTGTGTGTGACAATAGTATGCAATCAATAGAACAGTAAAATGGGACAATGTTTCTGCAACACTTTGATTATATTGATAGTGAATTGTTACATTGTTTGTATACTGTAGAATATCTATATATACATATCTAAACGACACTTTGACAGTTATATCCAACGATTGTGACTTTTGGATCATAACTGTTAACTAACTTAACTGCCATACATAACTGCCTGTTTGGGTAACCTATTTTGACCCAATACAGAAAACTAATTCAACATAGACTTAAGTATTTAATATATCTGACTTAACATAAATACATACTAATTACTAATGTTGACATCTAATGACATTAAGGAGTCAACATCTCCCCCCTAATTCATTAGAGTCAAACCTTCTTTGAGTGATGTCCATCTTGATCTTCAAACAATGATGTCAAAATCATTGCTGTCAACACTGCTTGCTTCTTGTGCTTCCTGTTCTTCATTGCTTTCCAGCCTAACTCCAAATTTGTTCTTGTTGTTCATTCCTTCATCTTGTGACTCATCTCTCACTGCTTCATCCTGCTTGCCTTGTGGTCTTTTGCTTCTGCAGCCCTACTGCATTCTCCCACTTCTTCTCTGGCTTCTCATACCTGGGTACTCTTGCAGTCTCATGGTACACTTGTATCATATCAATGAACTTCCTAAAGCATTCTTTCACTGCTTCTCCTTCTTTGTCTGTTAGGCCTTGCAACTTTGCAATGGTTTTCCATTTGTCACCCAATGTGACAGATACATAGCCTCCAAGGCTATCAACAATCTTATGCAAACTAAGCAAGTTCAATTCAATCACTCCTATAACAGGTGGTATACTATCTAACATATCATAATTGAGATATACTAAATAAAACCACTTCACCATCTCTACATACTTTTTACTAAAGATCTCCCAGTGCTTATAAACTAAACTGTCTTTCTTTAGCAAATTCAAAAATGACAAGAACCTTGCAAATGAGTTTACCTTTAGTGCATAAAGTGACCCATTCCAACTTATGTATTCTTCATCTACATAGTCTTGTGTGTCATTTCTGTCCCAACTTAAATCTTCCAAACCATTTATTAGTGAACATTCATCCTTAGGATCTATGGACTCAAAATAATTGTCCAAAAATTTGTTGTGTTCTGAGACAGCATCTTTTGGTCCATAACCTTCTTTACTTGCCTCCTTTTCTTGTGATTTCTCTGTCCCTTCCTTCTTCTCATCATACATATACTTCAAACTGCATATGTTGTTGTCAACCTTTACTGCATAACCTTGTTCTTCTAACAAGTCATAACTTAGAATGTTCAATGACACTTCTGGAGTGTACTGAACATTAGAAATCACCAAATCTCCATCTTTTGTGTTCACAGTAGCATCACCAATTCCATAAGAAAAAATGAATTTCTTTTCATTTTCTTCTTCACCAATCATTTTAAACTTGTACTGCACTTTCTTGAATAACACCCTTCTTGGACACATATGGAATTTGTAATTGCTACTCACATACCACACTTCATTCCAAGTTTTGTCATTTGAACCTTTAACCATGTAATCTGCAATTACATGTACCTTCTCTGGATAGTTGGCTTCTTTTGCTTCAATTTGGTTTGTTGTTTCTGTTTCTTGTTGCAATTCAATAACAGCAATCCTTTTTCTATTTTGACATGCCCAAAAAGCATGTCCCCTTTCTCTGCAAATATAACACGTGGCCCTTCTTTCTTTCTTGGTACTTACAGCAATCTCCTTTCCATGATCTTTGGATTTCTCAGCCATCTTAGAAGCATTAAAGGCTTCATTCTCTATTACCTTTTTCACCAGCATCTCTTTCCCTTTTGGTGAAAGGCTTTTCTTTCTGCTATTCCACTGGTACATCATTTTTGGTGTTTCTCTTAGCAAATACCTTCCAGTGTAAAATCCTTGATCAGGTTTGGATGTTGGCCTCTCCCATGGTTCTGAACCACGGCTCTGATACCACTTTTGCACAGGGTTGTGGCCAACATGATTATGTTTGAGAATGTGTTTGTAGTTAACCATGAATGTGGTTCTGTGTGTGACAATAGTATGCAATCAATAGAACAGTAAAATGGGACAATGTTTCTGCAACACTTTGATTATATTGATAGTGAATTGTTACATTGTTTGTATACTATAGAATACCTATATATACATATCTAAACGATACTTTGACAGTTATATCCAACCATTGTGACTTTTGGATCATAACTGTTAACTAACTTAACTGCCATACATAACTACCTGTTTGGGTAACCTATTTTGACCCAATACAGAGAACTAATTCGACATAGACTTAAATATTTAATACATTTGACTTAACATAAATACATACTAATTACTAATGTTGACATCTAATGACATTAAGGAGTCAACACATTGCGGGCCGACAAATTCTTGACGGACCTCTCATGCTTAGTGAGATCATTGAATGGTATAAAAAGCGGAAGAAAAAACTCATGATTTTCAATGTAGACTTCGAGAAGGCCTTTGATTCCGTAAGTTGGGAATATCTTGACTCCATCTTGGAGAGATTCGGTTTTGGTAACATATGGACTTGCAATGGAAGGTCTTCATGTCGCTATCAAAGATGTTGTTCATGCAAGCCTTATTAAGGTACGATAATTTGAGACCAATCGATTCAATTCTCTCTTTTTTCTATGCAGAAGACGTTGTTTTAGTGACAAATTGAAGCCGTACAGAGATGGACAATATTGTTCGTTTTCAAGATGTTTTTCACCTAGCTTCGGTCCTCAAAATCAACATCAAAAAATCAAATGTATATGGTATCAGTGTCTTGGATGAAGAGGTTGAATCCATGGCTATAATCACTGGTTTTTCAGCGGGTGATGTAATCAAATACGTACACATTTAATGCATCATTTATCCCATGTATATTGCTCATATTTTCTTATTCTTAGTAATTATGGAACAATAAAGGAAAAGACACAGAAAATGGCGAAACTTGGAGCTTAAACAAAAGAAATGCACAATTCCAACAGATGCATATGGCGTATCCAACTCTGCTGATATGCCGTATATGAACCCTTGACAGACGACGCCCATGTCAACTATAGAAGAATACGACGTATTCAATACCTGTAACACCCTTAAATCTTGGTTCAGCGGAAGACAAAACAAGTTTTGGGGTGCTACGAAATTGGTACACAACACAAGCATAGAAAAGCGGGATAACATTATCCGTTCACATAAAAACATTTCAAAGTAACATTATCCGTTCACATAAAAACATTTCAAAGATTCAAATCTCAAGTCTACATTTAACCAAAAGTATTTAAAGTAAGGCCCAAAAGAAAAACATAAAATAGGTCCCCAAAAGTGATATCAGAGTTTGAGTTGATCCTTAGCCACGCCACTCACCAAGCCTCCAACAGTAACATCCAAAGTAAATATCATCAATTACCTGAGAAAATATGCTAAAATTCAACTAACGTTGGTGAGTTCATAGGTTTTCGCAAATCAAAAATAGTGGACCAATATCAGTAAATAAGTCTGGTATGAGTGACAAGGTCGCAACCAACTAAACCAAAACCCACACTTGGGTGTGTCCAACATAACAACAGTTATCCTATAGGTGCACACTACAGAAGTATATAGGTATATGAGCCCTAAGTAATAGGCACAAAAAGCCCTTGTTAATGATTAGGCAAAAAAGCCCTTGTATATAATAACCATAGTCAACTAGCATAGCAACAAATAAAAAACGTAAGATAACAGTTGGTCCGTTCAAAACGGTTTTGGATGTTTTCTCCCCCAAGTTTAATAAAGCATCATTAAAGTAAAAGTGGGGCTATGAAACTCACCTCAATCAAGCAATGCACAAACACAAATCTACAGAAGCAAAGTACTCAGCAGCTCTCAAGTATCGGCACTCACGGACTCGGCACAACCTAATAATATAAACTCGCCTTAACATATATCTCCAAATGTAAACGTTTCCAAAAGCTAACTATCCCCAAGTATAATCCTTTTAAATTCCAAAATTCTATTTCTTATATTAGTTACTAGAGTTTGGTATCAACGGGTGTGCAGTGGAGACACAACATGACTCAGGTGTACTCACGCCACATAATGACTAAAACCTAAATGACTCACTAAACGAGGGTGTATGATTAAGTTTTGACTTTGTGGAAACCGTAGAACGGGGGGGGGGGGTGAATACGTTTCCATTTAAAAACTTAAACATATTTGTATCAAACACCCGATCAAGTGTGACGTAATATGAAAAGTGTCAACTATGGTCATATAACATCTAGAGATGGTATAAAGTAAACTACCACACAAACATAAACACACCATGACACAAACATAGTCAACATAATATAAGCAACAAAGCACACAAGCATAAACGCAATGCAAATATAAATATAAAGCGATAAAGAATAAAATAAAAGTAAAGAGATAAGTAAGAAGGCGCAAACCGGACACGATGATTTATAGTGGTTCGGTCACGAAGCTCCTCTTCGCCCTACTCCACTCCCCGAGTACCCAACTCGAGAGTTACTTCACTAATCAACAAGCTCCCTTCAGGCGGAGAAAACCGTACACGTCGCTTATCCTATTTCCGACACTAAGCTAGATGTCGAGTGCTAATCTTAGCTAGCACCAATCTACCACGATCTACCCTTGATCCACTTGATCAATACACAAGCCCACAAGCTACAAGAGATCTCCAAGATCTCAACAAGATCACAAGGATCTACTCCCACTTGACTAGATCTACCCGATCTACCCTTGATCAATCACACAAGCCCAATGGCTTCAAGAGATCTCCAAGATCTCGACAAGATCACAATGATCAACCCTCACTTGACTCAATCTACCCTATCTACCTTTGATCAACTTGATCAACACACTAGCTCACAAGCTACAAGAGATATTCAATATCTCTATAAGATCACAATGATCTTCCCTCACAAACTCTCAAAAGAAAGATAGACTTGATGTATACTATGATACAATCAAGTGTGTAACAAATGTTACAAGTGCTCTACCTACAACTACAACACTTTGTATCTTCTTGGATACCTTGTGTTCTTCTCTTGCACTAGAAGAGGAATGAAGAGGATCTCTTGGTGGGATGAAAGGATCACTCTTAAACAAACTAAGACTCTCTAAATGATCAAAGAAAGTGTTCTAAGTGAGGAGGGATAAGACTAGAGAAAACTGATTGGAAAAATCAAGTTGGAAGTGTAAAATGGTCCACTATTTATAGGCAAAGAAAAACTAGCCGTTATGAGGACACGTACCACTAAATTTAGTGGTAGCGTCGGTACTTTAGTGGTACCGTGGACGCTCCTCCGTTTGTTTTTAGTGGGGAAGGTTTATTTGGGAATGTTTGGAGCTGTTTGGGGGGAAAAATGACTGTTGGGATTTTTTAAACTTATTTTTCAAAATAAAATATTTCTTTTTAATTCAAAAATAATTTGTAAAATATATTTTTGAAAGAAATGTTTTGTCACATTAAAAATGTGAAGTTTAGAGAAAAATATAATCCTTTGATCATTTGTCAAGTATTAGATTTGTTTGTCCATACCTTGAGTGATTTACGTCGGGATGGAAATCTACGACTTTGTTGAAGCATACTTGAGACGTCGAGAGGTGTTGATGTAAGTATGCATTGATGATTTGTGTTTACAAGTAACTTGCACGTTTTACGTTATGCATTACAAGTTACATGTTTGTCATTACTAAAATCGAAGAAACCGTTTAGTTTAAATATCGTAATATTTGCACCAACAATCTCCCCCTTTTTTATGATGACAAATATGTAAACCGTAACACACAGTAAAATGTAAAAGTTACCTGTTTACACTCCCTTCTCCCCCTTTTGTCGAAGCAAAAAGGTAGTTGCCTCGAGCGCTCCTTGGAATTTACTCCCTACTCCCCCTTATTGCACTTCTTTCCTTTCTCCCCAGAAAGGCGAGCTTGCATCATCCCAGTGAAGTCTTCTATCACCACTATTAGAAAGATTCCGTGCTATCTATTCAAATACTCCCGAGCTCCCCCTAGCTCAATGCTCCCCTATGGTAATTGAATCCCCTTGTTTATTCACCTTAGTATCTAGCGGATCCATGGATCAAATTCTTACAAAGGTTTTTCCTACATCAAGGGTTTGCTTCGTGCAACATAATATATAAAAGTATAGGAGCAACATTATAAGGATAGAATGCACATAGCAAGACATGCAAGGGTTAAACTATGTGAGTGACACAGCCTAAAAATGTGCCAAAAGGATAAATACCAAAAAGAAAGCCCAAGAAAGTTGAGCGACACAAAAAGATGAATGCATATTGCAATTCAAAGACACTTGAGTGTCACAACCCGACCGACAACCTAAGGTGTAATTGTTCAATCAATCACAATAACAAGAACGAGATCCGTTCGTTGACTGACACACAAAATGACTTCTTTCAAGTTGTCATTGGGAAGGCAAGTCTAACAAGCCTTTTGAACAACATAATCATCTACCTAAGATGATTGGTGTTAGGATTGTTTAAATTAATATATTGTTTGCACTGACAATGAGATGCATGATATATTTCAAAAAAAGATTGTGCATGTGATCCTAACAGGGTTGGGGGTGGATATCTCTAACGGGGTTGAGGTAACGAAGTTCTAGATATCTAGTCTGGATGATCCTAGTTGTGTGTTAGATATAATTTGGTGCATGAAGGGTTTCGTGTGATTGTGAGGGTTGAAGGTTGTTGAACTAACTATCACTTATCCAAAGTGAGGAATAGTTGTAAGGTTTGAGTGTGATGATCTATAGGTTGAAGGTTCTTAGACTAACTATCACTGTCAAGAGTGAAGTGTAGCTAAAAGGTTTATAAGGGTTGAAGGTTTTGAAACTAAATATCACTTTCAAGAGTGAAGTTTAATTATAAGGGTTGAGTGTGAAAATGAGATGCAAGATAAGGTTGCAATGGTGAGGCCGTATATAGGCAAGAGTTGTGGGATTCGAACTAAAGTTGGTGGTGGTGTCCTATAGTGTAGTGAGGAAATCTTAGGGTGTATGTGAGTTTGCAAAATTTTGTAGGTTTGAGGTTAGGGATGCAGGGATCTAGAGGAAACAGTGAAAATTCGTCAAACATAGGCACGGTACCACTAAATACCACACGGTACTATTAAATTTAACGGTACCGTGGCCTATTTAACGGTACCGTTACCTGGAAGTCACGCATTTTCTTGTGGAGCCTAGTTCTGGGCAGCTAAAGGGAAGTTTTCTAGGGAATAAGAATCACATTTGTGTGTTCTTGAGAGTGTTTGTTGAAAGACTATACGAGTGTGTTTTCGCTCCCCCTTAATCTATGACCATCCGGACAAGATGTGTGAAAAAAATAAAGAGGAAAACGAATGTTGACAGAAGCGATGAGCTTAGTAACGTCATGACAAGTGGTGGATAGCATACAATAAACTTCACCTTTGAAGTCACGTAGCTCTTCTCAATCATTGTGAATATTCATAGAACATTCATATGATGAGGCATATGATCACGTGGAGATATCCTAAGGGTTAACAAGATAAAATCTTCAGGGTTGTTAGGTTAGTGATGAGGTTCTAGTGGGGTTATCTCAACTTATTCTAGCGGTTCTTCGCTTGAAGTGTATGGAAGATGAGTGGGATACAGAAGCATTGGTAGTGTAGAACTAAGGTTGAAAAGTTTAGATAAGTTGGGAAGATAATGGATACAGAAGTAACCATACATATGGTGTGTTCAGTACCATGCGGAAGTGAAAGGGGAAAAATCTAAGGAATGAGAAGATAAACAGAATCTATTCTGACAGGTAGGGATGGCAACGGGGCGGGGCAGCCATCCCCATCCCTAATCCCGATTACCAAATTTCTCCCCAAACCTTGCCCAATCCCTATCGGGGATCTAATCGGGGCACCCCGTTGGGGCGTGATGGTCCCCCAAACCCGCCCCGTATTAATCGGGGATCTTATCGGGGTGTCCTCTTTGTGTGCAATTCTCGACCAAAGCCGCACCATTTCACATTTATTGTTATTTTTAGACCGTTAGCAATGACGAACCTATTAATAATCAATTACAAACAAGCCTTATTAAGTTTTCAACAATAGTATTATACCTAAATATTGATAAATTACACCGCCAAAAATTAAAACTTAAAAATATGACACTAACCGAGTTTCTATAATCACAATTTTGCATTCTTACAAATATTAAAAAACTAACAATATTAGAGTAATATTTTTTATTACGTAAATACTAACAAAATACTATATAGGTATAGATATATTTGTATATGTGTATATATTAATCAGGCGGGGCGGGGCGGGGCGAGGATTCCCCGTTCCCCACCCCGAACCCGATTAAAATCATCGTTTAATCCCCAAACCCGCCCCGTAACCCGATTAGCATGCCCCGCCCCGCCCCAATTAGTTCGGGTTTCGGGTTTCCCCGTCGGGTTCGGGTTTTTTTGCCATCCCTACTGATAGGAGACGGTTCTGGTTCAAGACTACATCGAGTGGGTTTTGATAGTGTTGGTGAGAATTGAAAACAAGATAAACTGTCTCAGCAGACAACGGTCCGACAGTACCGTTAAATTAAGCGGTACCGTCCCCTATTTAAGGGTACCGTGACCTGCCGAGGTCAGTTTTGACCCAGAATTAGATTTTTGACTAGAGAAATTTCACATATGTTGTGATTTTTCTGGACCTTAGATTAAAGGAATTTATACCGAATAAATTCTTTTATGAATGAATCCAACGGGATTCGATGAATGTTAATCGAGAACGAGAAATGTCATTTAATTGCATTTCGCAAATTAAATATACTTTAAATATTTTGGATGAAATATTTAAGTTGTCATTGGAGTTTAAGAGGATTTTACGAATAAATCACGCTGATTTAGTGAGACTTTTCGACACGAGGAGAGAATTTATACCTAATAAATTCTTTGAACGGTACTGGACGAGAAGAGATGACTTTTATATTTCCGAGGAAATACATAGGTAGTCATTAGAGCGATGTGAAGGATGACTTAATATTTCCAGTGAAATATTTAAAAAGTCATGAGACAAGACACAAGATATGACTTGACATTTCCAGTGAAATATCTAAAAGTCATGGGACGAAATAGAGGGAATGAATTGATATTTCCAGTGAAATATCTAAAAGTCATGACACGAAATAGAAAATATGATCTCAATATTTCCAGTGAAATATACAAGTGATCATACGAGGAACGTGAGAGATGACTTAATATTTCCATTGAAATATTTAGAAGTCATGAGATGAGACACAAAGAATGACTTGATATTTCCAGTGAAATATCTAAAAGTCATGGGACGAGATAGAGGGAATGACTTGATATTTTCAGTGAAATATCTAAAAGTCATGAGACGAAATAGAAGAGATGATCTCAATATTTCCAATGAAATATTTAAGTGATCATGCGAGGAACGTGAGGGACGACTTAATATTTCCAGTGAAATATTTAGAAGTCATGAGATGAGACGTAAGGAATGACTTAATATTTCCAGTGAAATACTTAAGTAGTCATGAGAGGGATTTACAGAATGACTCAATATTTCCAGTGAAATATTTAAAGAGTCATGAGACGAGATGCACGAGATGACTACTATATTTCCAGTGAAATATTCAAGTACTCATAAGAGGGGTACGAGGGATGACTTTAATATTTCCAGTGAAATATTTAAATAGTCATAAGATTTATGGAATATGTTCCATCATTCATAGACCTAGACGAAGATAGTTAGAGGATTCTCGTTTGAGAGGTTTGGTTGATTTACGGATTTTGATGTGCTTCGCACGTGAGTGTTTCACGAGGTTTTGAAAGATGTAAAGCTAGGCCTATGGTGCTGATTTGCAGCAGGGTTTGGGATATTAAGACGTGTGTATTCACACGAGGATGAAAGGGACTACTAATCACTTATATAGTAACTCGTGAGTCCTTTGTCACCTGAGGGTAGATGTTAGCTTTTAGCTTTTGGACGAGCGTTTTAACATATGTTGTTAAAAGGCTTGAATATGATGTTTCGGATATGACATTTAACAATTTCGATCGCAAGTTAAACTTACTTGAATATTTCGGATGAAATATTTAATTTGTCAAAACTACTCCGAGTTCTACTAGGTTTGTATGTAACCTTCCCATGACAAAAGGGTGTAATACTTGGAAGAAGGCGAAGTGATGACTGGGGAATTAGGACAACTTCGCGACTACTTTAACTTATAGTTTTTGACACTAGTGTATGACTTTATGACTTCTAAGGGTTCATAGTGATAGGCATACCTAATTCCTAATGTGTTAAAAGGACACAGTGTGGGTGCAAAATTTACAAGCAAATCATGTAAAATGCACATAAGGAATAAATACAAACATCATGCAAAACATGATAATCATTTAGCATTTAAGATCATAAAGACATTTAATCATATCTTACAAGAACATGTTATCATTTTGAAACACATATGTAGGATGCAAGCAATCTAGGTTTACTAAGGAAGATCCTAATTACTGATTGTTCAAAATGAAATCCAAATGGGAGATAAAGTTCACCGATGTAAACTATCTCTAGTCAAATGTAGGAATGAAAATTTTCAAGTTAGAGAATGAGTATGAGACTATCACTAGTGGTGCACAATTCAGGCTCAACACGACCATTTTTAGGGGTTATACCACGAACCCAACTTCTCTCCTGGAAGCAATTCAACCGTTAGGTAAAATTGAATTTCTAGTACGATAGGTTCTCCAGTAATCATTCTCATGTTAGAAAAGTTCAAATTCCTATATTTACCTATCTAATTATAGAAAAGATGATATTACTTTGAAAGTTGGTTAAGAAAAAAACATGTCTTACACAACTCCTAACAAAGGCAAGCGAAATGTTTTAATTTCGTGTTTGAGATTTAGAGATTATTTGATGGAGATGGTGCATTTTATGATCTCTACGATAACACCTTTGTTTGTTGAATTGTTGCATGTTATTTTAACATGATTTAGTTTCCTAGAACCAAGAGATGCTCTAATGTGTTACAATGTAGAATCTACTACATCGAAAGTGTTTCAAGAATGCTCCTTTGCATATCTGGAGAAAAGAATCTAGTAAAGGTTATTTACCTCAGTAGATCTTGTGAGTATTATATTTAAAAATGAGACATATTGTATATTTCAACAAATATGCTTTTCTAAGAGGAAACTTATCACTCTTACGAATGCTTAGAAAGACAAGTATTTTAGTGTATGACCAATTTTACTTGTTTATGCAATGACACATGTTGTATTAGGTTATTATTCAACTCTAATATCCTATATTTGTTAACAGGATGCAACGTATTTATTCTCTTGTAACATAATCATTCATGTTACAAAGAAAATAAGATGCATAAGATATAAGTTATCTTTTGTCAATCTTTTGATAAGCGAAGTACATGTGATATTCTCGAAAATTGAGCCAAGTTGACGTACATAATATTTAATAACATATTATGTGTGACACTTTTACTAGACATGTGATTTTGAGTGTTGAGTCATTCATGAGCCAAGTTTACATATATTGTTTGTTTGCGCGTGTTTGGTTTTTCGGAAATGACGCATTTACTAATTGCATTGCAATGTAAATTACTTGTATATTTCGGATGAAACATCCAAGTTGTCAATCCTACTTAGTTGTGTATTTTATGCATCTTTTAAACATATTAGTTTAATGTTTGGAACACAACCATTGGACAAGAAAACTCAATATGGCATCTTCAACACAAGTGTGAGTTATGATCCGATGCATATTATTTTCGTCTTGAGAGGACGTCATTATTTTCATAACAATCGAGTGTGATTGAGTATGTAGATTCAAGACAATATATTTCATTATATTTTGATGTTATCTTGAAGCTAGACAAATAATGACTCCAATTTCATGTCCATACTCGAAAACTTGTCAATTAGATTCGATAATGATATTAATCATAATTTGAATACTGAATTGATATGTACTTGAAATCTTTCTTGACCCCCACGAACACTCCTTTTAAAAAGAAAATAAAATTTTTAAGGAATGTGTTCCATTTATTCTAATACTAGTTGTATGTGTGAGGTTAATGACATATCAAGTTACTACTTCGATATTGTCATTTATTTTTATTTAAGAAAAAGTATTTATATTATTAAGTATAATATTCTTAGTTTTTCGACACCTCATTAGTATAAAAATAATTATCTTAACCATTTTTATCCAACATACGTAAAATACTAAATGTTTAAAACATTTTGTATGTGTGTTAGATCAATGCAAGTTTAATACATTTTCTTTTACTTAAATACTAATGTATTAATATGATCTTTTATCTTGTTTAGACAACCCATGGTCAAGCAAGACAAAATGATGTAATATTTTAGAGATCATGTTACGGATTTTATGAAAGTGTTAAGTATTTTGGGGTGATATACTTTTTACACTTAAACCTTTGGAAAAGTAATTGTGTAAGACAATATCTTTAGACACACATGATCAACCAACTTAGTTTCTATTCCTAAGAAGGTTACTAAACCATTTTAAAAACTTGCAACATATGAAAGAAAAATGGTCTATGCCTATATGCAATGCAAACTAATTACTCAATATAGTGCAAGTGATTTAGCATGAGCCTTATAAACGCATAAACCGGAAAACTATAATAAACAAATAGTCAGTTAGCATAACACAAAAAAAATACTTAGCGTCATTTTGTGTATTAAGTATAACAATGTATACTAAGCTTAATTTTATTTGAAAATGAATTGGTTTCCTCACCATTTCAAAGATTTTTGCCAAGTCACTTTGAATACTCGTCAAGGTTTAAAATTTGAAACGCCCTTTTTCAGTTTAACCAAAAATTTACGCAAATTGCATGACCAAAAAGACCTTTAGTTGAAAATCCTGGACTTTAACATACTTTCATTTAGAACTAATTCATAAGAGTATTTTTCAAATGAAAGTAAACTCAACTTGGATTAAAATGATGGGTGACACGACTCCTACGGACTTATGGTTGATTTTAAAATGATTTTCTGAAAATGACCCAGTACTGAAAACAGACAGACAGAGGCACGGTACCTTTAAATACCCCACGGTACCGTTAAATATAACGGTACCGTCCTATATTTAGTGGTACCGTGATCTGTTTTCCTTTCAAAACTGCATGATTTAACGACTCGTTCTGAAACATGACCGGACACTTAAAACTCTTTTTTTTATTGATTTAAGAGAACTTTCAAGCTAGTATGACAAAGTACACTTAACAAAAAAACTTGTAAGTATTAAGCAACTAAATACTTTTCATATTTTATCACCTTTATGGGTAATTTGATACATGGATCGTAAGCAATTTTGAAAACCATTTGTTTTAAAAATTTGAGCGACGTGGATCTAGTACCAATTGTGGAAACCGTAGAGGGGGGGGGGGGAGGTGAATACGTTTCTATTTAAAAACTTAAACATTTTTGTATCAAACACCCAATCAAGTGTGACGTAATATGCAAAGTGTCAACTATGGTCATATAACATCTAGAGATGGTATAAAGTAAAC
This sequence comes from Artemisia tridentata subsp. tridentata, assembly GCA_021014915.2. Taxonomy (NCBI): domain Eukaryota; kingdom Viridiplantae; phylum Streptophyta; class Magnoliopsida; order Asterales; family Asteraceae; genus Artemisia; species Artemisia tridentata. The sequence goes on from CP139507.1 coordinate 206,677,618, forward strand.
TACCACACAAACATAAACACAGCATGACACAAAGATAGTCAACAGAATATAAGCAACAAAGCACACAAGCATAAACGCAATGCAAATATAAATATAAAGCGATAAAGAATAAAATAAAAGTAAAGAGATAAGTAAGAAGGCGCAAACCGGACACGATGATTTATAGTGGTTCAGTTACGAAGCTCCTCTTCGCCCTACTCCACTCCCCGAGTACCCAACTCGAGAGTTACTTCACTAATCAACAAGCTCCCTTCTGGCGGAGAAAACCATACACGTCGCTTATCCTATTTCCGACACTAAACAAGATGTCGAGTGCTAATCTTAGCTAGCACCAATCTACCACGATCTACCCGATCTACTCTTGATCCACTTGATCAATACACAAGCCCACAAGCTTCAAGATATCTCCAAGATCTCAACAAGATCACAAGGATCTACTCCCACTTGACTTGATCTACCCTTGATCCACTTGATCAATCACACAAGCCCAATGGCTTCAAGAGATCTCCAAGATCTCGATAAGATCACAATGATCAACCCTCACTTGACTCAATCTACCCTATCTACCTTTGATCAACTTGATCAATACACTAGCTCACAAGATACAATGGATCTTCAATATCTCTATAAGATCACAATGATCTTCCCTCACAAACTCTCAAAAGAAAGATAGACTTGATGTATACTATGATACAATCAAGTGTGTAACAAATGTTACAAGTGCTCTACCTACAACTACAATACTTTGTATCTTCTTGGATACCTTGTGTTCTTCTCTTGCACTAGAAGAGGAATGAAGAGGATCTCTTGGTGGGATGAAAGGATCGCTCTTAAACAAACTAAGACTCTCTAAATGATCAAAGAAAGTGTTCTAAGTGAGGAGGGATTAGACCAGAGAAAACTGACTGGAAATATCAAGGTGAAAGTGTAAAATGGTCCACTATTTATAGGCAAAGAAAAACTAGCCGTTATGAGGACACGGTACCACTAATTATCACACGGTCCTACTAAATTGAGTGGTACCATCGGTACTTTAGTGGTACCGTGGACGCTCCTCCGTTTGGTTTTAGTGGGGAAGGTTTATTTGGGAATGTTTGGAGCTGTTTGGGGGAAAAATGACTGTTGAGATTTTTTAAACTTATTTTACAAAGTAAAACATTTATTTTTTTATTCAAAAATAATTTGTAAAATATATTTTTGAAAGAAATGTTTTGTCACATTAAAAATGTGAAGTTTAGAGAAAAATATAATCCTTTGATGATTTGTCAAGTAGTAGATTTGTTTGTCCATACCATGAGTGATTTACGTCGGGATGGAAATCTACGACTTTGTTGAAGCATACTTGAGACGTCGAGAGGTGTTGATGTAAGTATGCATTGATGATTTGTGTTTACAAGTAACTTGCACATTTTACGTTATGCATTACAAGTTACATGTTTGTCATTATTAAAACCGAAGAAACCGTTTAGTTTAAATATCGTAATATTTGCACTAACAATCTCCCTTTTTTTGATGATGACAAATATGTAAACCGTAACACACAGTAAAATGTAAAAGTTACCTGTTTACACTCCCTTCTCCCCCTTTTGTCGAAGCAAAAAGGTAGTTGCCTCGAGCGCTCCCTTGAATTTACTCCCTACTCCCCCTTATTGCACTTCTTTCCTTTCTCCCCAGAAAGGCGAGCTTGCATCATCCCAGTGATGTCTTCTATCACCACTATTAGAAAGATTCCGTGCTATCTATTCAAATACTGCTGAGCTCCCCCTAGCTCAATGCTCCCCTATGGTAATTGAATCCCCTTGTTTATTCACCTTAGTATCTAGCGGATCCATGGATCAAATTCTTACAAACGCTTTTCCGACATCAAGGGTTAGCTTCGTGCAACATAATATATAAAATATAGGAGCAACACTATAGGGATAGAATGCACATAGCAAGACATGCAAGGGTTAAACTATGTGAGTGACACAGCCTAAAAATGTGCCAAAAGGATAAAGACCAAAAAGAAAGCCCAAGAAAGTTAAGCGACACAAAAAGATGAATGCATATTGCAATTCAAAGACACTTGAGTGTCACAACCCGATCGACAACCTAAGGTGTAATTGTTCAATCAATCACACTAACAAGAACGAGATTCGTTCATTGACTGACACTCAAAATGACTTCTTCCAAGTTGTCATTGGGAAGGCAAGTTCTAACAAGCCTTTTGAACAACATAATCATCTATCTAAGATGATTGGTGTTAGGATTGTTTAGATTAATATATCGTTTGCACTGACAATGAGATGCATGATATATTTCAAAAAAAGATTGTGCATGTGATCCTAACAGGATTGGGGGTGGATATCTCTAACGGGGTTGAGGTAACGAAGTTCTAGATTTCTAGTCTGGATGATCCTAGTTGTGTGTTAGAGATAATTTGGTGCATGAAGGGTTTCGTGTGATTGTGAGGGTTGAAGGTTGTTGAACTAACTATTACTTATCCAAAGTGATGAATAGTTGTAAGGTTTGAGTGTGATGATCGATAGGTTGAAGGTTCTTAGACTAACTATCACTGTCAAGAGTGAAGTGTAGCTAAAAGGTTTATAAGGGTTGAAGGTTTTGAAACAAAATATCACTGTCAAAAGTGAAGTTTAGTTATAAGGATTGAGTGTGAAAATGAGATGCAAGATAAGCTTGCAATGGTGAGGCCCTATATAGGCAAGAGTTGTGGGATTCGAACTAAAGTTGATGGTGGTGTCCTATGGTGTAGTGAGGAAATATTAGGGTATATGTGAGTTTGCAAAATTTTGCAGGTTTGATGTTAGGGATGCAGGGATCTAGAGGAAACAGTGAAAATTTGTCAAACATAGGCACAGTACCACTAAATACCACACGGTACTATTAAATTTAACGGTACCGTGGCCTATTTAATGGTACCGTGACCTGGAAGTCACGAATTTTCCTGTGCAGCCTAGTTCTGGGCAGCTAAAGGGAAGTTTTCTAGGGAATAAGAATCACATTTGTGTGTTCTTGAGAGTGTTTGTTGAAAGACTATACGAGTGTGTTTTCGCTCCCCCTTAATCTATGACCATCTGGACAAGATGTGTGAAAAAAAATAAAGAGGAAAACGAACGTTGACGGAAGCGATGAGCTTAGTAACGTCATGACAAGTGGTGGATAGCATACAATAAACTTCACCTTTGAAGTCACGTAGCTCTTCTCAATCATTGTGAATATTCATAGAACATTCATATGATGAGGCATATGATCACGTGGAGATATCCTAAGGGTTAAGAAGATAAAATCTTCAGGGTTGTTAGGTTAGTGATGAGGTTCTAGTGGGGTTATCTCAACTTATCCTAGCGGTTCTTCACTTGAAGTGTATGGAAGGTGAGTGGGATACGGAAGCATTGGTAGTGTAGAACTAAGGTTGAAATGTGTAGATAAGTTGGGAAGATAATGGATACGGAAGTAACCTTACATATGGTGTGTTCAGTACCATGCGGAAGTGAAAGGGGAAAAATCTAAGGAATCAGAAGATAAACAGAATCTATTCTGATAGGATACGATTCTGATTAAAGACTACATCGAGTGGGTTTTAATTGTGTTGGTGAGAATTGAAAACAAGATAAACTGTCTCAGTAGACAACGGTCTGACGGTACCATTAAATTTAGCGGTACCGTGCCCTATTTAAGGGTACCGTGACCTGCCGAGGTCAGTTTTGACCCAGAATTAGATTTTTGACAAAGAAATTTCACATATGTTGTGATTTTTCTGGACCTTAGACTAAAGGACTTTATACCGAATAAATTCTTTTTTGAATGAATTCAACGGGATTAGATGAACGTTAATCGAGAACGAGAAATGACATTTAATTGCATTTCGCAAATTAAATATACTTTAAATATTTCGGATGAAATATTTAAGTTGTCATTGGAGTTTAAGAGGATTTTACGAATAAATCTCGTTGATTTAGTGAGACTTTTCGACACGAGGAGAGAATTTATACCTAATAAATTCTTTGAACGGTACTGGACGAGAAGAGATGACTTTTATATTTTCGAGGAAATACATAGGTAGTCATTAGAGCGATGTGAATGATGACTTAATATTTCCAGTGAAATATTTAAAAAGTCATGAAACGAGACACAAGATATGACTTGACATTTCCAGTGAAATATCTAAAAGTCATGGGACGAAATAAAGGGAATGAATTGATATTTCCAGTGAAATATCTAAAAATCATGACACGAAATAGAAGAAATGATCTCAATATTTCCAGTGAAATATTCAAGTGATCGTACGAGGAAAGTGAGAGATGACTTAATATTTCCAGCGAAATATTCAAGTGATCGTTCGAGGAACGTGAGAGATGACTTAATATTTCCAGTGAAATATTTAGAAGTCATGAGATGAGACACAAGGAATTACTTGATATTTCCAGTGAAATATCAAGAAGTCAAGGGACGAGATAGAGGGAATGACTTGATATTTCTAGTGAAATATCTAAAAGTCATGAGACGAAATAGAAGAGATGATCTCAAAATTTCTAATGAAATATTTAAGTGATCATGCGAGGAACGTGAGGGATGACTTAATATTTCCAGTGAAATATTTAAGTAGTCATGACAGGGATTTAAAGAATGACTCAATATTTCCAATGAAATATTTAAAGAGTCATGAGACGAGACGCACGAGATGACTACAATATTTCCAGTGAAATATTCAAGTAGTCATGAGAGGGGTACGAGGGATGATTTTAATATTTCCAGTGAAATAGTTAAATAGTCATAGGATTTATGGAATATGTTCCATCATTCCTAGACCTAGATGAAGATAGTTAGAGGATTCTCATTTGAGAGGTTTGGTTGATTTATGGATTTCGATGTGCTTCGCACGTGAGTGTTTCACGAGGTTTTGAAAGATGTAAAGCTAGGCCTATGGTGCTGATTTGCAGCAGGGTTTGGGATCTTAAGACGTGTATATTCACACAAGGATGAAAGGAACTACTAATCACTTATATAGTAACTCGTGAGTCCTTTGTCACCCGAGGGTAGATGTTAGCTTTAAGATTTTGGACGAGCGTTTTAACATATGTTGTTAAAAGGCTTGAATATGATGTTTCGGATATGACATTTAACAATTTCGATTGCAAGTTAAACTTACTTGAATATTTCGGATGAAATATTTAAGTTGTCAAACCTACTCCGAGTTCTACTAGGTTTGTATCTAACCTTCCTGTTAGGAATATGAATATTCAGCTGAAGACTCGGTCACCCCGAGTACTTATTAGCACATCATAGCTCGTCGGATTATCAGTAATATTATTAGTAGATTAGTTACTAATTAGTATTGTGGAATGGGTCGGGTCTTTACCCTCTGTCAGCTCTCTCCACAGCCCGCTAGGGGCATATTATGTAGTAAGTATAAATACCCCTTCCCTTGCAAGGGAAGGGTTGGAACTCTCATTATTTCAAGCTAATACACATAGTGTTTCTGTCACTAGAAGTTCCCACTTTCTCTCTCTAGTTCTTATCTCATTCGATCCATATCTCTACCCCAAACAAGTGTTTCTTGCATTGTGAATACCCTACAATTGGTATCAAGAGCCATGGTTAGGTCCATGAGAGTTGGTATTCACGGATTTACTTAGTTTTTGGGGTTATTTAGTTCGAATAGAAAAGTAACAAAAATTTCATTTTGTGCCTTGTTTAGTGATTAGAAGTTGTTATACCTTGTACTTTCTAGCTTAGGAACAGTATAAGAGTAGTATTTGGTGCTTGAATTCACAGATTTAAGACTTGTGTGGTGATTTTGGGTGATTCGTGGGTGTTTATTCAAGTGTTCTTCGATGCGGTTTGTGTGCTTTGGACAAGTTCTTGGACGCGGTTTGTGTCATTTCGAAGACGCGGTTTATCTTATTACTAGTTTAGGCAAAAGTACAAAAAGCATTGAAAGCGACGTGTTTGGCAGTTTGTGTCTACGCGGTTTGTCTCTGAGGCGTGTATGCGGTTTGTGTCTACGCGGTTTGTCTCTGCAGCGTGTATTCGGTTTGTGTCTACGCGGTTTGTCTCTGAGGAGTGTATTCGGTTTGTGTCTACGCGGTTTGTCTCTGAGGCGTGTATGCGGTTTGTGTCTACGCGGTTTGTCTCTGCAGCGTGTATTCGGTTTGTGTCTACGCGGTTTGTCTCTGAGGAGTGTATTCGGTTTGTGTCTACGCGGTTTGTCTCTGAGGAGTGTATGCGGTTTGTGTCTACGCGGTTTGTCTCTGCAGCGTGTATGCGGTTTGTGTCTACGCGGTTTGTCTCTGCGGTGTGTATGCGGTTTGTCTAGACTGTTTGTCTGTGCTGTTTGTCCACGCGGTTTGTCTCTCAGGCGTGTATGCGGTTTGTGTCTTGGTGATTTTAGAAATTCCCGCGAAAGATTCGATTTCTCGGTTAAATCACAAGATCTGTAAAATCCCGTAGTTACTATGGCTACCACATCAAGCACATCATCAGAAGATATTCAAGCAGCAGGATCTGACACTCGTCCACCTATGCTAGATAGGACGGATTATGAGTCTTGGGCACAACGGATAAGACTTTACTGCTTGGGAAAAGATAATTGAGTTAACATTCTTAAGTCAATTGACGAAGGACCTTATCAGATGGGTACCACCAGAGACGTTGTTACAACTGGTGAAGATGGGACTATAACTTGGGGCATCGACAGACCTAGAAACTACAATGATCTTAATGAAGAAGAAAAGAAGAGGTATGATGCTGACATTAGAGCTTCAAACATTGTCATTCAAGGTCTACCAAAGGATGTATACAAGCTCATCAATTTCAACACTGAAGCCAAAGCTGTGTGGGACAACGTTAAAATGTTGTTGGCTGGGTCAGAACTCACAAAGGAAGATCGTGAGTCACAGCTGTATAATGAGTTCGAGCATTTCAAAATGAACCCAGGAGAGAACATCACAGACTACTATGTGAGATTTCATAAGTTGGTGAATGATATGAGGATGATCAGAATGACTATGCCCAATATCCAACTAAACTCAAAGTTTGTGAACAACATGACTCCTGAATGGGACAGATTTGTTACTACTGTCAAACTCAACAAAGGTTTAAGGGATACCAACTATGAACAGCTGTATGCCTATCTGCAACAACATGAGAAGCATGCTGTCTACGATCGGGTGCTGAGAGAAAAGCTAAATCCTTCAACTACAAATGATCCACTGGCGTTCATGACAAATGTTCTACCAACGACCCAATCATCATCCAACCCAAGCTATCATCAACTTCACTCACCAGTACCTGCTATGAGTTCTCAACTTGACTCAGGCTACTCTCAGACCGACAAAATGATTGACAACCTCACCAATCAAGTATCATTACTGGTTCAACAGTTTCAAGCATCACTCCCTCAGACCAACAATCAGTTAAGGAATTCATCCAACCCACGCAATCTAGCAATGGTGGAGGATGGGAAAATTGTGGTTCAGAATGTGCAAGGGAGAGCTGGAAGAAACATGGGTCGAGGTTATGTGCAGAATAGAGCAGGGAATGCCAATCAGGGACAAGGGAAACAGATCAAGTGTTATAATTGTGGGGGGCTTGGACACATTGCTAGAAACTGCAATCAACCTAAACGTCCTTAGAACTCAGATTACTTCAAAGACAAGATGTTGTTAATGCAAGCTCAAGAGAATGGAGCTGTATTGGATGAGGAAGAGTTATTGTTCTTGGCAGGAGATGGGGGAAATACTTTTGATGAAGATGTGGATGAGCAACCAGTTCAGGATCTAGCACTTAATGATCCTAACATCTTCAAGGCAGATGACTGTGATGCATTTGACTCTGATGTAGATGATGAACCTACGGCTCAAACAATCTTCATGGCTAACTTGTCTTCCCTGGTCTCATCTCCCCGTCAAGCTGGTCCTTCTAATGCATCCGTGATATCTGAGGTACTAAAAATTTATGACACATATAATATAGTCGAGGGACAAAAGAATCCCAAAGAAGTACATCAGGCAGATGTTTCTGACACAAGTAATGTTGACATGGAAAATAGCAATATTATTTCATTTGAACAATATTTAAATCACAACAACTCGCCTGATGTACCAAATGGTGAATCTTTTGTCAATAATGATGTTTGTGTTATAAGTAATGTATGTGCCTTAGATAATGCGTGTAATATAGATAATGCATGTGAGTGCCATGAGAACAAATTGCCTGTCCCTGATGATAACGTGATCACTAGACTAAACATTTATAAAGAACAAGTGGCTATGTATGAACAGCGTGCTAAGTTTGAGCTTAATGAACGTGAGCAAAAATTAGAAGGTCAAATGAGTACACTTATTAAAGAGTCTAGAGTAAGAGAAGAAACATTAAAATTAGAGTTGAGTTCTTTGAAAAGTCAACTAGAACAGTCTGTCAAACAGAAACAGGAAGCACAAAAGTGTATAACTACACTTAAGCTAGAATTCAAAGAAAAAGAAACAACACTTTTAAATGATTTCTCTAGACTCAAGACGTTAAAAAATAAGCTTGAAGATAAGTTGTACACACAAGACCAAACCAGACAGACTGCCCAAATGATGTATAAGCACAGAAAGTTAAGTGACAAGCATAGTGAAAGCAATGTAGGTAGATCTAAATTAGCTATTCATGAGATTGCTAAGATAGCCCAACCTGCATTAAATGATTCCAATGTGATGTTTATGCCTAATCATGACCCGCCTGAGCTTATATACACTAAAGAGGAGGAGGAGATGAGTGAGAGAACAAAGGAAAGAATTAATGAGAAAATGAGGGATCCCGAGTGCATAGCCAGACGAATAATAATCAAGCCCCATGACTATAGTGAGGAAAATCGTTTGACTGTGTTTGCTCCTCAAAAGAAGTTAACACCTGAACAGATATTCTGGAAACAAGATAAGGAAAAACTTAAGGTAGAAAATCTTAAGGCCAACACCCCCCTCATTAGAAAAGTTGCATCCATAATGGTGTATCCTCCCAATACACCTAGGAATTTGGTGCCTTTGTCTCTTCCCACTGAATGCAAAACCTTTATTAGCTTATATGTGCTTTGGCAACTGTTTGCTGATTTCGATAAAACATGTAAGAAGAGAATTACACCCACCGGCATTACTGAGGGGGAAAGGTGTTTTGAACATGCAAAAAGGTGTTACTTAACTGAGGTCATGCCATTCTTTAAACTACTTAAAGAACATTTTGAAGGGTTGCAAACTGCCCTTAAAGCCGAAATAAAAGAAATGGAAGTAGTGTTTAAAGACATGGAAAATGAGGTGAATGAATATGCAATAGAACTTAAGAGTCGTGAGATTGAAAGAAAAAACATACTCATTGCTAATGACAACTTGATTGCTAAATGTATTGCACAAGATGTATTTTACACCGCTACTGATTCTGCATTGTCTGCATGTCAATTTAATGAGTATGCTATTGCGTTAAATGTCACCCAGAATCGTGTTGTTGAGCTTGAGGGGGAGAATTTAAAATTGCTTGACAAAATTCAAAATGATGACCATGATAATATGGTTAAACGTTTTTCAAAACTTGAAGTTGATTATATAAATTTGCAAATGAAACATCAACAGTTAAATGAAAAACTCAAAATATCAAATGACAAGGCATCCTTGGATGCTCCTGAATTTGATACTTATTTTGAATTAAGCAAACGAGATGAAAAAATTCAAGCTCACACGAACACGATTCGACTGCTGAGGGCCCATATTGCCCAATTGAAATCCAACAAGTGTGATGTGTATGGCACCAATAAACTTTCGCCTTCAGATTCTCAGAATTTTCAATATCAAAACACCATAAATAAGTTGCATCATGAAAATGAGTGTTATCGAGAAGAAAATTCTAAGGTCAAACAACATTTCAAAGAGTTATATGATTCCATAAAAGTTACAAGAAGCAATCACAGTGATCAAATAACCTCTTTGACAAATGAAATTAAGAATCTTAAGGCTCAGGTGAAAGGTAAAATGCCATGCACCACTTGTAATTGTGATGCACCAAAGGCTGCTGCTAGTAAAAAGTATGATGTTGATGTTGGGCGCATTCCATTTAACCTTAGAAATAACAGCTTTGCCCATCAAACATATCTCGATCATCTTAGAGAGGGCCTTGACACACTTCGTGAGGTAGTTGAAGAGGATAGAACTGATAAGCCACTTGATAGGGCTGTTGTTTATGCTTGTAATCTCACAAAAAGGATTCAGGAAAACTTAGAATATGCCATAGGCTCAGTTCCTAAGTTTAACAGCCATAGAGATAGACTTGTTGCATCATCATCCACTTTTAAGAACAAGCATGTAGCATTTGATCCACCACCTAAAACATTAGAACCCAACACATCATTATCAGGAAGGCATGTGACAGAAAAACAAACTAATGTTCCCCTCAATGCTTCTACAGGAGTAAAAAGTGACACCCAAGCTAGCGGGTCAAGGTCTAGAGGAAATGCAAGAAAGGATAGGACTACGCCAGCTAAGAATGATCACTTGAAGAAAGTAGAAGCCCAACCTAGGAACAATAAGTTTGCAATGAGTAGGATGAATCGTGTTGATTCTAGTATCAAAAGTACTGTAATTAATTCGAATTCTAATGCTATCTGTAAAACATGCGACAATTGTTTAATTTTTGCTAATCATGATGAGTGTGTTGTGTCTTTCTTGATGTCTTCTGCTTCACCCCATGTTAAGAATGTTAGGATAACTGAAACATGCAAGAAAGTTTGGAAAGCAACAGGAAAAACATTTGCTAGCGTAGGCTATTAATGGAGACCCACTGGAAGGAAATTCAATTTAGGAAAACAGTGCACATTACCTAAAATGAATAAGCATAAAATTGTGAAAGTTAAGGAATAGAGACCCACTGGAAGGAAATTCAATTTAGGAAAACAGTGCTCATTACCTAAAATGAATAAGCATAAAATTGTGAAGGTTAAGGAATGGAGACCAACTGGTAGAATATTGCCTTTAGGGTCACAATGCCTTCCACATAGGTCCTGTCCTGCCTCTAGTACTGTCTCCACTGTAAAGACAGTAGCATCTGCGAACTCTGTGGTTCCAGAATATTTGTGTGCTGACCAAACGGACCCCAATTGCACGTGGGGATCCACATTTTTCAGTTATCCATTGTTGTCTGGTTTCAAATGCAGGTCGTACAAATCGTCCTGTGGTATTTGGACTCAGGCTGCTCAAAACATATGACTGGGGATCGCTCGCGGCTCAAGAACTTCGTGAAAAAGTTTATCGGGACAGTTAGATTCGGGAACGACCACTTTGGTGCTATTATGGGTTATGGAGATTATGTGTTTGGTGACAGTGTAATCTCAAGGGTATATTATGTGGAAGGATTAGGACACAATCTGTTTTCTGTCGGTCAATTTTGTGATTCAGATCTGGAAGTGGCTTTCAGAAAACATACATGTTTCGTCAGAGAATTGGATGGTATAGATCTCCTCAAGGGCAGTCGGGGCACCAATCTATACACCATATTAATTGAGGAAATGTTGAAGTCCTCTCCCATATGCTTGCTTTCTAAATCCTCTAAAACAAAATCATGGCTGTGGCATCGTCGTTTGAACCACTTGAACTTCGGTACCATAAATAATCTTAACCGTAAAGATCTTGTTAGAGGGATGCCCAGATTAAAATATGAGAAAGATCATCTCTGCTCTGCATGTCAACTGGGAAAAAGCAAGAAACAAACCCACAAGCCTAAAACCATTAACACTAACTTGGAAGTTCTTCATACCCTCCACATGGACTTGTGCGGTCCAATGAGAATACAAACCATAAATGGAAAGAAGTATGTTCTGGTGATAGTAGATGATTATTCTCGGTTCACATGGGTAAAGTTTTTGAGAACCAAGGATGAAACTCCAGAGGTTATCATTAAACTGATAAAACAGCTACAAGTAAGGCTCGATAAAACTGTCAGAATCATCCGCACTGATAATGGTACTGAGTTTGTTAACCAACAACTCCGCAATTTCTATGAAAGTATTGGCATCACGCATCAGAAAAGTATCCCTCGCACTCCTCAACAGAACGGTGTTGTCGAACGAAGGAACCGTACTCTGGTGGAAGCTGCAAGAACCATGCTTATATTTTCAAAGGCACTGATGTTTCTCTGGGCAGAGGCTATAGCAACAGCTTGTTTTACCCAAAACCGATCTCTAATTCATCCTGTTCATGAAAAGACTCCCTACGAGTTAATTCATAACAAGAAACCAGATCTTTCCTTTCTCCGTGTGTTTGGCGCACTTTGCTATCCTACTAATGATAGTCAAGACTTGGGAAAGTTAAGGGCTAAAGCAGACGTAGGTATTTTTGTTGGATATGCACCAGCCAGTAAAGGGTATAGAATCTATAATAAGAGAACCCGTAAAATCATGGAAACCATTCATGTCACGTTCGATGAGTTGAGTGAGCAACTTGCTTCAGGACAAATTAGTTCTGGACCCGATCTTAAACTTTTGACACCTGGACCCATTAGTTCAGGACTTGTACAGAATTCCACGCCTGCGGATTCTTTTGTACCACCTACATGTGAGGAGTTGAAGAAGTTATTTGATCCTATGTTTGATGAATACTTTGAGCCATCGAATGAAACCATCCCAAGTGAACCAGCGGTAATTCCTATGGCAGAGGCTCAAGCTCCGCAAGGCACAGAAAACCCAACAGCTTCAGTATCAGTCAGTCTCAATGCTCCAGCTGCCAGTCAATCGCCTTCATCATCAAATACTCAATCCTTTCCAGTACTACAAGAATCTGCAGATAACCATTCTTTGGAAGATAATCCTTTTGCTCCTGCTGATGAGGTTCCTTTTGAAAACATATTTGCTCCTGAACATTCATCAGACACACCCTCTCTTGAAGAACACAGAACTGCTACATCGGTTCAAAACCCTCAACCTCACGACCATCTCAGAAAATGGACCAGTGATCATCCAATCGACAATATCATAGGCAATCCCTCACGTCCAGTATCCACACGTAATCAACTAGCCACTGATGCACTATGGTGCTTTTTCAATTCTGTACTGTCCAAAGTCGAACCAAAAGATGCCAAAGAAGCAATGACTAAAGATTGCTGGTTCCAAGCTATGCAGGATGAAATCCATGAATTTGATCGACTTGAAGTATGGGAATTAGTGCCTCCTCTAGAGCTTGCAATGATCATTGCTTTAAAGTGGATATTGAAAGTGAAGCTTGATGAGTATGGAGATGTGTTAAAGAACAAGGCACGGCTAGTTGCTAAAGGATTCAGACAAGAAGAGGGCATTGATTTTGAAGAATCGTTTGCTCCGGTTGCTAGAATTGAAGCTATAAGAATCTTCCTGGCAAATGCTGCTAGTCGAAATATGATAGTCTACTAGATGGATATCAAAACGGCATTCTTGAATGGTGACTTAAAGGAAGAAGTTTATGTGAGTCAACCCGAAGGATTCGTGGATGCTGAACATCCTACTCATGTTTACCGCTTGAAGAAGGCTCTTTATGGGTTAAAACAGGCGCCAAGGGAATGGTACGATACATTGTCCAAGTTCCTCCTAGTGAGCGGATTCTCCAAGGGTGTTGTTGATCCCACACTATTCACCAGGAAGTCAAGAAACCATCTACTACTAGTTCAGATTTATGTAGATGATATCATCTTTGCTTCAACAGATCCTAGTGAATGTGATAGTTTTTCAAAGGAGATGAATTCCAAGTTCTAAATTTCCAAGATGGGACAAATGTCATTCTTCTTAGGATTACAAGTTTCTCAAAGTCCCGGAGGCATATTCATTAATCAATCCAAATACGCCAACGAGATCTTGAAAAAGTTTGGATTCAATTCAAGTGAACCTGTTGACACTCCCATGGTTGATAGAACAAAGCTGGATAAAGATCCTTCAGGGATTCCAGTGGATATAACAAAGTATCGAAGCATGATTGGATCTTTGATGTACATCACGGCTAGCAGACCAGATCTTCTGTTTGCTGTGTGTATGTGTGCTCGGTATCAATCCAGGCCAACCAAGAAGCATGTTGAAGCAGTGAAAAGGATCTTCCGATATCTTCAAGGCACAGTTCATATGGGTCTCTGGTATCCTAAGGACACAGCAATGGAGTTAACTGCTTATGCGGATGCTGATCATGCGGGATGCCAAGACACTCGTCGCAGTACTTCAGGAGGAGCTCAGTTTTTATGGGAAAAGTTGGTTAGTTGGTCATCTAAGAAGCAGATGAGTACTTCCATATCATCTACTGAAGCTGAGTACATTGCCATGTCTGCTTGCTGTGCACAAATCCTTTGGATGTGATCACAACTTTCAGACTATGGATTCACATACAACAAAATTCCCCTATATTGTGACAACAAAAGCGCCATTGCTCTTTGTTGTAACAATGTTCAGCACTCCAGGTCTAAACACATCGACATCAGGCATCACTTCATCAGGGAACAGGTGGAAAAAGGAATTGTGGAACTATACTTCGTGAGGACAGAGTATCAGTTAGCTGACATCTTCACCAAGGCCCTCCCAAGAGAAAGGTTTCAGTTTATTCTCCCACGCCTTGGCATGAAGAGCATGGCACCTGAAACCCTCAAGTGTCTTCAGGAGGAAAAGGAGGAGTAAAGGATTGTCTTCTTATATCCTTGTACATAGTTGTATATATCTTAAATCAAAAAGAAAATACAAAAATATAAAACCTATAAAAACCATAAAAATCGAAAAAAATCAGAAAATACCAAAAATAGTCCTACCTAGGCATGTCTTCTGTTTATCGATAACATTTACGGATCTAGAAATGTCATTCAACAATGACACGGATCTTTAAATGAAGCTCGAGCAGAAGTTATACTAATCAGTTAAAACATGTCTTAATGGCTTGCAGTTACTTCATACTGCAACCCGCGCTGTACAATGGGGAAAGCATGTCGCCAAAAAGATAGTTGTTCCTCCAACCGGGTGATGTTCACCTGGGCATGGATTACTTTATATCCATGTTTCCCCGAATTGATGTACGTTTCAGTGCATCACTTCGTATATAAGAAGAGAAGTCTTCTTTTCATCAGACTCTTTATCTTGTTTGATTCTTCAAGAGAGTCTTGATGTTACACAAGGTGGTAAATTGAAGTAAAATTTTCACAAATACTCGTCGCTTGATTGAATGACTACAGCTCTTTTAATAGAAAACGGGTCATTAATTAAGGGGGAGAGTACTTGTTCAAATTTCTGACACCTTGCCAAATTTGTGCAACATCAGCAGTGACACTCTCTCGTGGTATAAGGGGGAGCATAGTATGCTCCTAAATCAGAATACATTTAAACCTGACCTCATTTTCTCCCAAATTTTCTAAACGTATTTAAATCAATTGGGATCACAAATCTCAAATGGTTTGAAATTTTTGATCGGGGGAGAGAATGTGATTTAAATATGAAATTCTGATAAAATGTGATGATTTGGAAGTTAATGTAAGCTCTCCCGTATGTGCTAAACCATTTTGTATATCAAGGCACATATTGAGGGGGAGCAAAATGTTTTGGATGAGGAAGTAAACTCTCCCATAAGTGCTCAGTTGTACGTCAATGCACTTATTGAGGGGGAGCAAAGGATTTGGCATCTCATGTGACCGTGACTCAGAATTAACCAATGAATTGACGAAACTTGAACTGTCATCAATCGAAAGGATACGTCTTGGCCGGGTAATAATTTCAAGCTGGTCTAACCAGTGATGTAAGCGTGTCTCGAAAAAGATGTATCTGAGTAGAGTGTACCATTTCGAGAAACTTTCTGTAGACTTGACCAGGCCGGGTAATAATTTCAAGCTAGTCTAACTAGTGATGTAAGCGTGTCTCGAATCGGTCATGTTCACTGAAAGTGGATCAATTCAAAAAGTGTGAGCTCTACCTAACATGTGCAAATTTATAAAACTATCACTCGAGCACATGTTGAGGGGGAGCATTTGAAAAATATAAAACTCTCAAGTGTTTGCAAAAATGTGTTTCAGAATCATGAACACTTTGAGAGATTTTTCAAAGATTTGGTTTGGCAATCGTGGATGAATACTAAAGACCGGCCATTTTAATTAACGCATGGAGTTATAAGGATGGTTAGGTTAGGTTTAAGTTCCCACGATCCCGCCAGAGCCGGAGGGATCTACCCAGGGACAATCCACTAGTTAGTGTAGAAGTCCTTAGGTATGATTAAAAAGGAGAAATGTGTATAAGGGAAGAGTGCCGACTGAGATGGAGCTGACACTGGAATAAACCCAACAAGGTGTTAGTTATGAAGTCTTGGTAAGCACTGAAGGGGTTGAAGAATGAAAAAGAATTGTAAAGATAAAGGGTGAAAAGAAATAGCCCTCCTTACAACTTAGGCAGAAACCGGGTCAATACATATGCTGTCAGAATCACTTAGTTGATTGCTGGCATTGAAGACAAAGTATCATGGACCCAGTGATACACTGCACAACCCTCCCTAGCTACTCAAGGTCCCTCAAAGGACTCTTGTTTCATTTGTCACGGAGTTCAATACATTTCTATCGTCTCTCTCACTCCGAGTTAGATGATATTGAAAAGGTGGCAGTCCTCTCCAGCCTCCGCTCACTAAATCAAAACGCACTATATTGTCTAGAGCCACGAGATTCACAATAAGATCTCATAGGAACACGGATTATTTCTACACTGGTTGTTCATCATTAAGGACACCAGTTGTAAACTTATGAGTCCTACGCAGATCTTAGCAATCTGCCAGAACATTCATGAGAGACTTTACAAATGTAATTCTCAATGATTGAATGGAAATTCCTGCCAGGGTCAACATCAAGCAGCCCTGAAAGCAGGTCACTTCGGTAATTCCTCGTGAATTACGCTTAGTGGTCGCGGCGGTTTCAAACGGTCTACAGTCGTGGAGTGATCTCCAGCGACTCACCTAATCATTGAAATGCTACGGCATAGTCTTAAAAAGCCCTCCGTGGGTTTTCGATTAGGAACGGTCTTGGTAAGGATTAAAGAGAGTTTCCACACTATGCTGTTAACAATCTCGAAGTCCAAACCTGTAAGTACCGGTCGATTTGTTGCTAACTGTCTTATGCAGGAACTTCTGGCGGTTGTAGCTGTGGAATGCTGTAGCTGGTTGCTGTTGTAGCTGTTTTCAGAAAAGACGCTAATCCTCTACCACATGTTCACACTACATCATCATTGTTATTCAACAAAGTCATGATCACCCAAAAGACCTTCAACACAGCTTCCGCAAACTCTGATGCTGAAGATCATGACGCCATATAGTGTGAGCATGTCGGCTCTAAGTATATTTCATCACATGGAGACCTACTACTGAAAGATGACTTGGAAACTCAAGTGGGATGATACTTTCAAAGATTACTCAAAGTTCATCCAAGACAAAAGAGAAGTCATCTGAAGATCACGGATGTTTGCACAACGATCTATGATATTGAAGAATCAATGGTTACGAGCTATGAAGTCAAGATCCAACGAAGAAGTGCTGAAATTCAGAACATTACTTCTGGGGTGACCTCCCTTAGGGGGAGATTGTTAGGAATATGAATATTCAACTGAAGACTCGGTCACCCCGAGTACTTATTAGCACATCATAGCTCGTAGGATTATCAGTAATATTATTAGTAGATTAGTTACTAATTAGTATTGTGGAGTGGGTCGGGTCTTTACCCTCTTTCAGCTCTCTCCACAGCCCGCTAGGGGCATATTATGTAGTAAGTATAAATACCCCTTCCGTTGCAAGGGAAGGGTTGGAACTCTCATTATTTCAAGCTAATACACATAGTGTTTCTCTCACTAGAAGTTCCCACTTTCTCTCTCCAGTTCTTATCTCATTCGATCCATATCTCTACCCTAAACAAGTGTTTCTTGCATTGTGAATACCCTACACTTCCCATGATAAAAGGGTGTATTACTTGGAAGAAGGCGAAGTGATGACTGGGGAATTAGGACAACTTCGTGACTACTTTAACTTATAGGTTTTGACACTAGTGTGTGACTCTATGACTTCTAAGGGTTCATAGTGATAGGCATACCTAATTTCTAATGTGTTAAAAGGACATACTGTGGGTGCAAAATTTACAAGCAAATCATGTAAAATGCACATAAGGAATAAATGCAAACATCATGCAAAACATGATAATCATTTAGCATTTAAGATCATAAAGACATTTAATCATATCTTACGTGAACATGTTATCATTTTGAAACACATATGTGGGATGCAAGCAGTCTAGGTTTACTAAGGAAGATCCTAATTACTGCTTGTTCATAATGAAATCCTAACGGGAGATAAAGTTCACCGATGTAAACTATCTCTAGTCAAATGTAGGAATGAAAATTTTCAAGTTAGAGAATGATTATGAGACCATCACTAGTGGTGCTCAATTCAGGCTAAACACGATCATTTTTACGGGTTATACCACGAACCCAACTTCTCTCCTGGAAGCAATTCAACCATTAGGTCAAATTGAATTTCTAGTGCGATAGGTTATCCAGTAGTCAATCTCATGTTAGAAAAGTTCAAATTCCTATATTTGCCTATCTAAGTATAGCAAAGATGATATTAGCTTATTTCGCTAATACATGGCCTAATATGACTCAACTAACCATACTTTGAAAGTCGGTTAAGAAAAAGACATGTCTTACACAACTCCTAACAAAGGTAAGCGAAATGTTTTAATTTCGTGTTTGAGATTTAGAGATTATTTGATGGAGATGGTGCATTTTATGATCTCTTAGATAACACCTTTGTTTGTTGAGTTGTTGCATGTTATTTTAACATGATTTAGTTTCCTAGAACCAAGAGATGCTCTAATGTGTTACAATGTAGAATCTACTACATCGAAAGTGTTTCAAGAATGCTCCTTTGCATATCTTGAGAAAAGAATCTAGTAAAGGTTATTTACCTCAGTAGATCTTGTGAGTATTATATTTAAAAATGAGACATATTGTATATTTCAACAAATATGCTTTTCTAAGAGGAAACTTATCACTCTTACGAATGCTTAGAAAGACAAGTATTTTAGTGTATGACCAATTTTACTTGTTTATGCAATGACACATGTTGTATTAGGTTATTATTCAACTCTAATATCCTATATTTGTTAACAGGATTCAATGTATTCTCTTGTAACATAACCATTCATGTTACAAAGAAAATAAGATGCC
The DNA here is from genome assembly GCA_021014915.2 of Artemisia tridentata subsp. tridentata. Taxonomy (NCBI): domain Eukaryota; kingdom Viridiplantae; phylum Streptophyta; class Magnoliopsida; order Asterales; family Asteraceae; genus Artemisia; species Artemisia tridentata. The sequence goes on from CP139507.1 coordinate 206,696,822, forward strand.
TAAGATATAAGTTATCTTTTGTCAATCTTTTGATAAGAGAAATACATGTGATATTCTCGAAGATTGATGACGTACATAATAGTTAATAACATATTATGTGTGACACTTTTACTAGACATGTGATTTTGAGTGTTGAGTCGTTCATGAGCAAAGTTTACATATGTTGTTTGTTTGCTCGTGTTTGGTTTTTCGGAAATGACACATTTACTAATTGCATTGCAATGTAAATTACTTGTATATTTCGGATGAAACATCCAAGTTGTCAATCCTACTTAGTTGTGTATTTTATGCATCTTTTAAACATATTAGTTTAAAGTTTGGAACACAACCATTGGACAAGAAAACTCAATATGGCATCTTCAACACAAGTGTGAGTTATGATCCGATGCATATTATTTTCGTCTTGAGAGGACGTGATTATTTTCAAAGCAATCTAGTATGATTGAGTATGTAGATTCAAGATAATATATTTCATCATATTTTGATGTTATCTTGAAGCTAGACAACTAATGACTCCAATTTCATGTCCATACTCGAAAACTTGTCAATTAGATTCGGTAATGATATCAATCATAATTTGAATAATGAATTGATATGTACTCGAAATCTTTCCTGACCCTCACGAACACTCCTTTTAAAAAGAAAATAAAATTTTTAAGGAATGTGTTCCATTTATTCTAATACTAGTTGTATGTGTGAGGTTAATGACATATTAAGTTACTATTTCGTTATTGTCATTTATTTTTATTTGAGAAAAACTATTTATATTATTAAGTATAATATTCTTAGTTTTTCGACACCTCATTAGTATAAAAATAATTATCTTAACTATTTTTATACAACATACATAAAATACAAAATGTTTAAAACATTTTGTACGTGTGTTAGATCAATGAAAGTTTAATACATTTTCTTTTACTTAAATACTAATGTATTAATATGATCTTTTATCTTGTTTAGACAACCCATGGTCAAGCAAGACAAAATGATGTAATGTTTTAGAGATCATGTTACGGATTTTATGAAAGTGTTAAGTATTTTGGGGTGATATACTTTTTACACTTAAACCTTTGGAAAAATAATTGTGTAAGACAATATCTTTCGACACACATGATCAACTAACTTAGTTTCTATTCCTAAGAAGGTTACTAAACCATTTTAAAAACTTGCAACATATGCAAGAAAAATGGTTTATGCCTATATGCAATGCAAACTAATTACTCAATATAGTGCAAGTGATTTAGCATGAGCCTTATAAACGCATAAACCGGAAAACTATAATAAACAAATAGTCATTTAGCATAACACACAAAAATACTTATCGTCATTTTGTGTATTAAGTATAAAAATGTATACTAAGCTTGATTTTATTTGAAAACAAATTGGTTTCCTCCCCATTTCAAAGATTTTTGCCAAGTCACTTTGAACGCTCGTCAAGGTTTAAAAGTTGAAGCACCCTTTTTCAGTTTAACCAAAAATTTACGAAAATTGCATGACCAAAAAGACCTTTAGTTGAAAATCAAGGACTTTAACATACTTTCATTTAGAACTAATTCATAAGAGTATTTTTCAAATGAAAGTAGACTCAACTTCGTTTAAAATGATGGGTGACACGACTCCTACGGACTTATGGTTGATTTTAAAATGAATTTCTGAAAATGACCAACTACTGAAAACAAACAGACAGAGGCACGGTTCCTTTAAATACCCCACGGTACCGTTAAATATAACGGTACCGTCCTATATTTAGTGGTACCGTGATCTGTTTTCCTTTCAAAACTGCATGACTTAACGACTCGTTCTGAAAACATGACCGGACACTTAAAACTCTATTCTTTTATTGATTTAAGAGAACTTTCAAGCTAGTATGATAAAGTACACTTAACAACAAAACTTGTAAGTATTAAGCAACTAAATACTTTTCATATTTTATCACCTTTATGGGTAATTTAATATATGGATCGTACTCAATTTTGAAAAGAATTTGTTTTAAAAATTTGAGCGACGTGGCTCTGGTACCAATTGTGGAAACCGTGGAGGGGGGGGGGGTGAATACGTTTCCATTTAGAAACTTAAACATTTTTGTATCAAACACCCGATCAAGTGTGACGTAATATGAAAAGTGTCAACTATGGTCATATAACATCTAGAGATGGTATAAAGTAAACTACCACACAAACATAAACACACCATGACACAAACATAGTCAACATAATATAAGCAACAAAGCACACAAGCATAAACGCAATGCAAATATAAATATAAAGCGATAAAGAATAAAATAAAAGTAAAGAGATAAGTAAGAAGGCGCAAACCGGATATGATGATTTATAGTGGTTCGGTCACGAAGCTCCTCTTCGCCCTACTCCACTCCCCGAGTACCCAACTCGAGAGTTACTTCACTAATCAACAAGGTCCCTTCAGGAGGAGAAAACTGTACACGTCGCTTATCCTATTTCCGACACTAAGCTAGATGTCGAGTGCTAATCTTAGCTAGCACCAATCTACCGTGATCTACCCGATCTACCCTTGATCTACTTGATCAATACACAAGCCCACAAGCTGCAAGAGATCTCCAAGATCTCAACAAGATCACAAGGATCTACTCCCACTTAACTCGATCTACCCGATCTACCCTTGATCCACTTGATCAATCACACAAGCCCAATGGCTTCAAGAGATCTCCAAGATCTCGACAAGATCATAATGATCAACCCTCAATTGACTCAATCTACCCTATCTACCTTTGATCAACTTGATCAACATACTAGCTCACAAGCTACAAGAGATATTCAATATCTCTATAAGATCACAATGATCTTCCCTCACAAACTCTCAAAAGAAAGATAGACTTGATGTATACTATGATACAATCAAGTGTGTAACAAATGTTACAAGTGCTCTACCTATAACTACAACACTTTGTATCTTCTTGGATACCTTGTGTTCTTCTCATGCACTAGAAGAGGAATGAAGAGGATCTCTTGGTGGGATGAAATGATCACTCTTAAACAAACTAAGACTCTCTAAATGATCAAAGAAAGTGTTCTAAGTGAGGAGGGATTAGACCAGAGAAAACTGACTGGAAAAATCAAGTTGGAAGTGTAAAATGGTCCACTATTTATAGGCAAAGAAAAACTAGCCGTTATAAAGACACGGTACCACTAATTGTCACACGGTACCACTAAATTTAGTGGTACCGTCGGTACTTTAGTGGTACCGTGGACGCTCCTCCATTTGTTTTAAGTAGGGAAAGTTTATTTGGGAATGTTTGGAGCTGTTTTTAGTGGGGAAGGCTTATTTTTCAAAATAAAACATTTCTTTTTAATTCAAAAATAATTTGTAAAATATATTTTTGAAAGAAATGTTTTGTCACATTAAAAATGTGAAATTTAGAGAAAAATATAATCCTTTGATGATTTGTCAAGTTGTAGATTTGTTTGTCCATACCTTGAGTGATTTACGTCGGGATGGAAATCTACGACTTTGTTGAAGCATACTTGAGACGTCGAGAGGTGTTGATGTAAGTATGCATTGATGATTTGTGTTTACAAGTAACTTGCACATTTTACGTTATGCATTACAAGTTACATGTTTGTCATTATTAAAACCGAAGAAACCGTTTAGTTTAAATATCGTAATATTTGCACTAACAGACTTGATAAGTTATACAGACGAATTTTCGGGTTCTTTTCGGGTTCGTCAACTCGATAAGTCTCGCAATTCCTTCATTTAATTTATCAATCCAAAACTCAATTACCATACTTGATAAGTCATAAGGATGAATTGCTAATTTCCTCCGACATGCTTATTGGGCTCTTATTGGACTCGTCAGCCCAATAAGTCCGATAACCATGTGGGCCGAGTTTATTAACGTCATCTGATCCGTGACTTGACACTAACTCCACAAAATATCAATATTTCCATATATAGCACTTCTCGATTTGCGTGCCCTCGAAATATTAAATAACTCGCACTTATTTCCTTTTATTTGTCAAAAACATTAAATAACGTTTTACGCGTCATTTAACCTTTTCTTTTTAACCTTTAAAATATTAAGTAACCATATATTAGTTAATTAATATTTTTAAGTTATCATTTAATGATGTCATTTAAGTTTCCACGAGTCATCGCATATTTTGAGTCACATTTTCCAAGTTTAATTCATAATCGAGTCAATATTCATTTCTCAATAGTCCAATATCAATCGTAAATTCCAAATATCTCTTTTGGCTTGTCGAAGCCACAACGAAACTAAGAAGTCTCGGCGACACTCGACTTGGCTCATTATCAACATAGTTCAATATATAATTATAACAACAATGCCGCAAATTCAATCAACCACCAACAGTAGTTTTAACGGCCAAATAACCTACGGCTCGTTATCTACCAACTCCCCCACATTCCACGCAATTAAAACAACCAGAGTCAATGTTTCCAGGCCGAGACCCTATTGGTTCGGCACCAAATCTCAAACCACATCGACCCTAAGGTCTTCTTGACATCAACTCTCTCAACAGCTACAATGTATCTAGTATATAACAACATCAACAAAAACAGTATCCAATCCCACTTCTAAATCAATGACTCGTGTACTCGAGGGTTTTACCAAACCCTAAATCCACCATAAACAGTCACGATACAAAGGTAATAAAGACATACGCGACTCACAAATTCGACTCGACCACAAATATATATAATAGATCTCGGCCGTGAGTTAAAGCTCACGGCACAGCCTCGACAAGACCACCATCGACACAACACAATCCAAGAAATGATACCAAATGTTTATTAGTTATTTTTAGTTAATAAAAACATGAAACCCATATGTTTTATCACCCAATCGAACTAAAAACTGTAAATATTAACTCGAAACAGTCGAGTTGTTCCACACCGAGTCACAACCACGGATGACACGGTGTTACCCACCTTTTAAACTCTTGGATGAATATAGATCTTGGTTGGGAAAATACGGGGTGGCGCATAGTGATGGTGGTGAGGGTTTTTGAGCCCGTGTTGTTGAGAAACGGGTTAAGGGTTGCAAGAGATGAAGTTTGGTGGTAGCGGTGTAAGAAGAGGAGGGGCGGTGGTGGCGTGTGGTGGCGGCCGGAATGTGTGGCCAGAGAAGAAGATAGGGAGAGAAAGAGGATAGGTTCGGCTGCTATGTGTGAATGGGGTTGAAATAACCCTAATTTGAGCTATAACATGAGCTTATATAGTCATAGGACTAAGTTTGAATGTTTAATGTCCCTCAGGGACTGAAATGGTAACTTAGGTTCGGGGTGGGAAGTGGCATTCGGCCAAACTTCCTATAAAACGTATCCGGGATAGATTTGAGTACCAAGACATCTTACCGAGTGATTTTAATATTTACCACTGATTTTAGAATAATTTTTCCAATCAAATCGACTATAAATACGTCTATGTTCGTTTCGCCTGTCAAAATAATCAATATTTCTCGTATTTATTAGGTCTAACTGTGCCGACTCACGGAGTGCCTAACTGGGTACACAGGGCATTACTCATCACATTTTAAAAGTTCACGATATATAAACCAAAATCCGGATAAAATATCCAACACATCCAAAAGTGATTACAAATGATAAAATGTTCATTTTAAAACGTAATGCGGTAATTTAAAAATGTTCCCGAAATTTACAAGTTGTCACAGCCTCCCAACCTAAGAAGTAACCCGTCCCGGGTTTTAGTTTGAGTTACCCGATATGTTTAAAAAGAGATGAGGTACTTTCGCTTTATCTCGTCCTCACGCTCCCATGTAAACTCAGGACCATGACGTGAGTTCCATCGGACCTTAAAGATAGGAATACGACTGTGCTTCAGTCATTTAACTTCACGATCCATAATTTCCACTGGTTCCTCAATAAAGTTTAAGTTCTCGTCTATCCGGATTTCCCTCAAAGGAATAACGGGGGTTTCATCAGAGAGACATTTCTTCAGGTTACATACTTGAAACATGTTGTGCACATTATTTCAGTTTCGGTGGTAGTTCGAGTCGTTAGGCTAGCAGTCTGATTCTGTAAAGAATTTGGAATGGTCCAATGTAACGAGGGTTGAGTTTTCCGCGCTTGCCGAAATGTATCACCCCTTTCCACGGTGAGACTTTTAACATGACCTTGTCTCCGACCTGGACTTCGAGGGGTTTACGTCTCTTGTTGGCATAGCTCTTTTTTCGATCACGTGCAGCTTGCAAACGGTTTCGGATCTGAACTATCTTCTCAGTCGTTTCTAGAATAAATTTGGGACCAGTAAGTTGACTGTCGCCAACCTCAGCCCAACAAATCAGGGATCAGCATTTTCGGCCATAGAGCGCCTCAAAAGGTACGGCCTTAATGCTGGCATGATAGCTATTGTTGTAAGAAAATTCGGCCGAAGGAAAGTATCTCTCCCAGCCTTTTCTGAAATTAATAACACAGGCTCGAAGCATATCTTCCAAAGTCTGGATAGTCCTCTCGCTCTGGCCATCTGTCTGGGGATGATAAGCAGTACTCATATCGAGGTTTGATCCCAAGGCCATCTGGAGTGACTTCCAAAAATTTGACGTGAAACGACTGTCTCGATCCGAGATAATCGATATTGGCACAACATGTCGGGAAACAATTTCTTTCAGATATAGTCGGGCAAGTTTATCCATACTGTCATTTTCACTGATTGCAAGAAAATGAGCGGATTTAGTGAGTCGATCTACGATGAGAGGATCTAAACACACGCCTTGTGTTAGAGATACTTTGAGTATATGCTAAGTAGCACGCGGAATTTACTACAAAGCACTTAGAAGATTATGTGTGTTGTGATGTATATGATTGTAGTGAAAGTATGAACACAATGATTAAAAGAACCAAATAGCTTCAATAATAATAATACGAGTGATCTACAATATCACTAGGGTTACACAACCTTGAAGGTTTCACGTATTTTCTCATTACTAAAACCCTAACCTAGGATCTCCTTTTATAGAACAAGGAGTCCTTTACAAGTAAACTAATATTCGTATCAATCTATAAATATAAGATATACATCGAATCTATTCTATATATATCTTCACTCGTTTCTGTCTTCATCACATAAACAGTACTAACTTTCTATACTAGCAGTACTAACTGACTTAGTACTGTTAGTGTTAATCTTCAGCAGTTGTAACTTTATACCTAGCGGTACTAACTGTTGGTGTAATTCCCAACAATCCTCCCCTAAACTTATGATTTCTCTGCAAATCACTAATTTTTTCAAATTAAACTCCAACATTGATGATGGGGGGGGGGATTCTTTCATACACTTATCTTTGATTTTGAATCACTTCAGTTTTACTTCACATTTAAGTTTTGAAGAAACCATAACAGCATAACAGCAAGTACTCCAGCACTTTTGACTTCATCAATATCATTCATTCTTTGAATCTTCCCTGCATGAATCTTCTCTTTGTAGGAAGCCTGTCTTCAAATCGGTATCCTCCCCTAAGTCTCATAATTATCTTGAATAAACTAAACAACAAGACTTGATCAAACTGATATGAGCAATTTTCCTCCCCTGCTATGAGCAATTGTTGGGAATTAAACCAACAGTTAGTACTGCTAGGTATAAAGTTACAACTACTGAAGATTAACACTAATAGTACTAAGTCAGTTAGTACTGCTAGTATAGAAAGTTAGTACTGTTTATGTGATGAAGACAGAAACAAGTTAAGATATATATAGAATAGATTTGATGTATATCTTATATTTATAGATTGATACGAATATTAGTTTACTTGTAAAGGACTCCTTGTTCTATAAAAGGAGATCCTAGGTTAGGGTTATAGTAATGAGAAAATACGTGAAACCTTCAAGGTTGTGTAACCCTAGTGATATTGTAGATCACTCGTATTATTAATATTAAAGCTATTTGGTTGTTTTAATCATTGTGTTCATACTTTCACTACAATCATATCCATCACAACACACATAATCTTCTAAGTGCTTTGTAGTAAATTCCGCGTGCTACTTAGTATATACTCAAAGTATCTCTAACACAAGGCGTGTGTTTAGATCCTCTCAAGTGGTATCAGAGACAGGTTCTGATACTTAGAATTAGAAGATCCAGAAGAACTTTTTCTCTCTCAACATGGAAGATGGACATGGAAACTTCACAAACCTCAATCCTTGTCAAACTACCAATGCTCAAACAAAACGAATATGATCTCTGGAGGCTCAGAATTGAGCAGTACTTCATGGTGCAAGATTATGCACTATGGGATATCATTTTGCATGGTGATTCTTTTAAACCAACCACTTCTGAAGAAACACTTGCTGATGGTACCAAAACTACTAAACTCAAAACTGAACCAGTCACCAATGATGAAAGGATCAAGAAGAAGAATTATCTCAAAGCCAAGAGTTTGTTACTCATGGCAATTCCCAATGATTAGGTGTTGAACTTCAATCATTATGAGACTGCAAAAACACTTTTTGCAGCAATTGTAGAGAGGTTTGGTGGTAATGAAGCCACTAAGAAGGCACAAAGAACACTGCTGAAGCAAAGCTATGAAAATTTTAGTGCCACAAGCACTGAAACCCTTGATCATATCTTTAACAGGCTACAGAGGATTGTAAGCCAACTTACTGGGTTGAAGATAGTGATTCCACAAGAAGACCTGAACATGAAGTTTCTCAATAGCTTGTCTGCTGAATGGAACACCCATGTTGTTGTTTGGAGCAACAAGCCTGAACTGGAGAAGATGACACTTAATGAGTTGTACAACAATCTTAAGATTGTTGAACAAAAGGTGAAAAAGACAGGAAGCACCAGTTCTATGTCTAGAAACATGGAATTTTTGTCATCCCCTTGCAATAGCAGTATTGAAGATGATCAAGATGTTTGTACTGCTAGTACAAAAACTAGTACAACTAGCTTGAGTGATGAAACTATCTATGCTTTTGTGTCAGAGCAATCCAGTGGGTCTCAAATCTACAATGAAGATCTTCTTCAAATTGATGAAGATGACTTGGAAGCAATGGACTTGAAGTGGCAAATGGCTTTGATAAGCATTAGGGCAAAGAAGTACTTTCAAAGGACTGGAAAGAAGCTTACTCTCAGTGGAGGAGATGTTGCTGGCTATGACAAATCCAAGGTGGAATGTTATAATTGTCACAAGATGGGACATTTTTCCAGAGAATGCAGAAGCCCTAGACAACAGGACAACAAGGGTAAAGGGTACAAAAGTCAGCAGGGAAACAGGAGAACAGTGAATGTGGAGGAGACTTCTTCTAAGGCAATGGTAGCTGTTGATGGAGCTGGATTTGACTGGAGCTTCATGGAAGAAGAGGAGGAACCAGCCAACTTGGGATTGATGGCCTTCTCTGACTCAGAGGTACATGAGGTTAAAAAGTGTTCTAATTCTTGTCCTGCTTTGAAAGAATATTAGTCTCTTAAGAAACAATATGATAATCTTATAATAGAATTTAATGAAGTAAACTTCAGTCTTTCAAATCATAAAAGAGGGATAGCTGTTTTAGAAGAGCAACTTACTTTTTATAGACAGAATGAATCAAACTTTACAGATGATATAGTTGTCTTAAAAAGAGATTTGCAACTTAGAGATGATAAGATGAGTGGACTTAAGTATGAACTAGAAAAGCTTAAGAAAGAAAAGGAAAACATACAGTTAAGTGTTGACACTCTTGAATATACATCAAAAGGAGTTCAGAAATTAATAGTGAGTCAACTGGTAAATAAAGCTAAATCTGGTCTAGGGTATAAGTCTGTTGCACCCCCCAATAGAGGAATGTTTGTACCTCCAGGAATTGACTTAGCTCATATTGGCTTAGAGGAGTTTAAGGATATTGAATTTCCTGGATATGGTCCTAAAACCAATGAGAGTCCTACTAAATTTGTTAAGGATGAGGATTCTTTTGAATGTGCAAGTGATACATCTTTAGTTGAAGAAGTTGTGTCTGAGGTTAAGACCAATGAAGTTATGTCTGAGAATAAATCTGAGGTTAAGTTAGAAGTAAAACATGTTCCTAAAGTGGTCAAAAATGAAATTGTAAAACCAGTTAGGAATACTTTTAGATATGCTGAGATGTATAGGTCTAAAAATAGATCTTCAGTTCCAAGGGGCAATCAAAGGAACTGGAATAACTTAAAATCTCAACAACTTGGTGATGAGTTTGTTATGCAAAATAAAGTATGTTTTGAGTGTGGTAATTTTGATCATTTGGCTGCATATTGTGACTCAAATCCATGGAAAAAGAAGGTTTTTGGGAGTTCAAGGGTGTATGGGAATACCAATGCTAGGGTGAATCAGAACAGTCCTACTAAATTGACTCACCCTAATGTAAATCTTAAGATGACACCCAGAGTAGTTATGTTGAAGTCTAGCATCAAATCAGTTTCTACTGCTAGACCAAACAAGTGTTTTAATTACAAACAAACAGTTTCAAGTGCAAAACCATATTCAAATCATTACAATCATGCACAAACAGTAAACAGGCCCTTTTTAAGGAAAACACCCTTGTATAATAAAAAATGGATGCCAAATGTCAAACATGTCAAGCAAGCAGTTTCTACTGCTAGGTCAGCAGTTTCTACTGCTAGGCCAGCAATTCCTACTGCTAGGCATATGAATGTTGTTAAGGGTCAATGGGAAATGCTGTGAAGGCCTCAACACATTGGGTATGGAAACCTACCAAACCCAATGGTGCATCAATGACTTTCAATAAATATAATCATATTGATGCACGAGGCAGATCCAAGTCAGTGATGACTTGGGTCCCCAAAAGGAACTAATTCCTTTACTTTGTGTGCAAGAACATCCTACAAAAGATGGAGAAGATAGAGGATACTCAGATAGTGGATGTTCAAGGCACATGACTGGTAACATGTCATACCTTTCAGATTTTACAGCTCTGGATAGAGGACCTGTTATCTTTGTAGGAGGTGTTGGTGGTAGGATTACTGGTAAATGTATTATTAAAACTGGTAATCTTGACTTTCAAAATGTGTATTTTGTACCAGAGCTTAAGTACAACCTTTTTAGTGTGTCACAAATTTGTGACAAACAGAACAAAGTTCTTTTTACTGATACTGACTGTCTTATTCTTTCTCCTGACTTTAAGATACTTGATGAAAGTCAAGTATTGCTTAAAATCCCCAGAAAGGGTAACACATACAGTATTGAGATGAATAAGATTGTTCCCAAAGAAGTTCTTACTTGCCTTGTTGCAAAAGCCACATTGGATGAGTCAATGTTGTGGCATAGAAGGCTTGGTCATGTAAATTTCAAAACCATTAATAGGATTGCTAAATATGGTTTGGTAAGAGGTTTACCCAATAAAATTTTTCAAAATGACCAAACCTGTGTTTCTTGCCTTAAGGGTAAAAAACAAAGAGCTTCTTGTAAGCCCAAGGTTCATAACTCTAATTCTTAAGCTTTATACATGCCTCATATGGACTTGTTTGGTCCTACTTCTGTTAGTAGCTTGAATCATAAAAGGTATTGTCTGGTTATTACTGATGATTATTCCAGGTTCACATGGGTTTTCTTTTTGAGAACTAAGGATGAAACTAGTGAAATCCTTAAGTCCTTTATAATTGAGGTAAAAAATCTAGCTGATAAGAAGGTTAAAATAATCAGATGTGATAAGGGAACAGAATTTAAAAACAGAGTTAAGGATGAGTTTTGCAAAGAAAAGGGTATTAAAAGAGAATTTAGTGTAGCTAGAACCCAACAGCAAAATAGAGTAGCTGAAAGAAAGAATAGGACACTAATAGAGGCTGCTAGGACAATGTTAGCTGACTCTAAGTTACCTATCTCATTTTGGGCTGAAGCAGTTAGTACTGCTTGTTATGTTCAGAATAGAGTTTTAGTGGTGCACCCTCATAATAAGACTGCTTATGAACTTTTCAGAGGTAGAACACCTGCCTTAAGCTTTATAAGACCTTTTGGTTGCCATGTCACTATTCTCAATACCAAAGACCAATTAGGGAAGTTTGATGGGAAATCAGATGAAGGTTTCTTTGTTGGTTATTCTTTGCATAGTAAAGCTTTTAGGGTGTATAATAAGAGCACCAAACATGTAGAGGAAAATCTGCACATTGAGTTTCAAGAGAATATACAAAATGTTGCAGCTAGTGGCCCAGATTGGATTTTTGATATTGATAGGCTTTCAAGGTAACACCCCAACCCGAAAAGGATAAAGATGTCACAATAATGGTTTCATATCAGAACAAACACAAGCATATGACATAAATAATACAATTGAATTTCAATGTTTACAATGGAAAATCTTAAACTACAAGGTTATAATACAATAATTTCCAAATCTAACTATAAATTCTTCTAGTCATCTTCAATAGCTAGTAAGGTCTTCTAAGTCCAAGGTACTCTCCACTCATAACCAACTTCCAAACTAAAACCTGCCGCAGGAAAAGAAATGCGGCTGAGCTACGAAAGCTCAGTGAACAGATATAACGATAACAAGGCAGTAATGATGGGATAATGAAGCAAGTGAAACAATGCAAGGTATAACAAGAGTCAGGAAAGAAAAATAAAGGTTATGCAGATATATCAGGAATTAAGAAACAATTACAATAGATAAGAGTAAAGGGAACAGTAATCCCAAACCCGAGCCCAAGTCATATCAAATCAAGTCATGTATCAAGTCAAGTATTAAGTCAAGTCATGTATCAAGTCAAGTATCAAGTCAAGTATCAAGTCAAATATGTATTCGGAGGGGTGACCTCGGAATACTAAGTACAAGGTTAAAAGGTAACAGAAACAGTAATCCACTACGAGCCCAGAACAGATCAAATATCAAATCAAGTAATCAGGGTGTACGGAGGGGAGACCTCGATACCAAGTACAGGGTGAGGGGATACCTCCAAGGGGTGGAGTAGCTAGCTCTCAGGATGTGAAAGACGTGTATCGCACACACCATCAGTCACCAGATATAACAGATACAAATACAGATAACAGATAATAGATCTAGGATGCATCCATACGCCCTAGGTGGCCAAATACCTCCTTAACACACCAAATCAAATCAAGTCAGGGACGGGATAGGACATCACTCTCCTACCCTAGAGTCATGCCATCGGTGCATCAATGACATGGTCATGAAACCCTCATGACTAGTGATACAGATAGTGGCTCGTAGTCTCAAACTGAGGGTCAATGGTCAAGTATCAAATGTACAAGTATTCAGTTCAAGTTTCATATTAAGTGTTTCAAGTCCAATTTCCATTTCAATTATATCAGAGGGTTCATATCAAAGGTTCATATCAGAGGGTTCATATCAATAGTTCAATATCAGATGGTTCAGTATCAGAAAGGTCAATATCAGAAGATCAATATCAGAGGGTCAATATCAGAAGGTTCAATATCAGAAAGGTCAATATCAGAAAGTTCATAATCAAAGTTTTATATTAACAGTTCATTTAAAAAGGTTTCTATTTAAAAGGTCCATTTAAAGCAATCTTTCAATAATGGTTTTCATAAAGATAGTCTTAAAAATAGTTTTCTTAAAAACTTTTAGTAACTTTTATTTAAAAGTAGTATAGCTTTTCTCACACATTTTCATATATAATTCAGAAAGGTTTTCACATCTAGTTACCAAAATCAAATAATCCTTCAAGTATTAAGTGATTCCAATATTCATGTTACAGGGTGACGAACAAGTCATATCAAGTATCAAGGGGACATGGCAAAGTTCAATTATCAAGGTTCTCAAATCAAAGGAAGCATAATAGAGGCATAGATCAAATAAGAAGGCCCCAAATAAGAAGGCTCAGATCAAAATCAAACCAATATAGAAAGATGTAAGTGAAACATGAAGAACGAATCAAAGTATAAGGGAACATAGCAATGGCTTAAGGAATCCTATAAAGAATCAGAAATCCAGAATGTCATGAGAATGAAGGCACCCTTACTGAAAAAGGGTAGAATATCTGTACCTTATATCGCAAGTGAAAACACATCTAGAAATACAAAGATCAGAAACAAACTCCATCTTCAGCGAATCTACACGAATACATGGTCGTCTTATTATTAATATCTTATTTAAATCAGATTCCTCATTTTAGTCGGCTTTCTGTTTTTAGTAACTTTCCAAATTTAGCAACTTTCCATATATAGTAACTTTCCATTTATAGTAAGTTTCCACTTTAAGTAAGTTTACTCATTTTATGTAACTTTCCATTTTTAGCGGGTTTCCAAAATTAGTAAGTTTTCATTTTTAAGAAGCATTCAAAGTTATCATTTAATAAGTTTAAAGTGACAATATTAATAGCTTAGAGTTCATAATAGTATTTATATAAAGTTAAGGTTATTATGGTAGGTTTACAAATTTTTAGGGTTTATTATGTAATTATGATAAGTTTAAGGACTATTATGCAATTATCATAAAATTAGGGTATAAGATGTAATTATTATAAAGTTACAGGTTTTTTTTTACAAGTTAAGTCCTTTAGTAATAGAAAAATAACAATTTAAACCCTTTAGTTTTGGAAAATAAACAAATAACACCTTTTTAATATCTTTACACTTTAACAGATTTTTCGTATGCACTGGACCTGTTTTAAATAATTTATGAATCATATTAGAACTCCGAAATAAAATTCCCAAAAATTCTCAGAGAACCCTATATGTCCCTAGTAATTTACCTATTTTTTTCATATTTTATTAACTAGTATAGGTACGACTAGAAAATCCATTTCCCTAACATGTTCCATAATCGGATCTGATGAAACACCCGAAGAGTAATTAATTCACTACTCCATCTACAAAATTTATAAAATTCTACAAAAATTCCAGTAACTAGTAGACATATGAAATATTACCCAGGTCAAAGGACACCTTCTAATTCTACATTTTTTGAAAATAATAAATGAAAAACACGGACTATTTTTCCAGACACACGAATTTGATTTGACACTTAATTTTCTAAGGGCCCGTTTGGTTCGGTGGAATCCTAAGGATTCTGGTGGAATTGGAATCCAATTCCATTCCATAACGTGTTTGGTTGACAAATTCAAAGAATTTGGAATCTGAATTCCATTCCTTATTGTGTTTGTTTGGCCAACGGAATGGAATGAAATTCCTTCAAAATCCCATTTATATGGAATTCAACATTCCATGGCATATATGAGAGGATTGTTTACAATTCCATGGAATTCATATTATTATTATTATTATTATTATTATTATTATTATTATTATTATTATTATTATTATTATTATTATTATTATTATTATTATTATTATTATTATTATTATTATTATTATCAATGTTGCAAAAATCGGTCAACTCGGCCATGTAATCGGCGATTACAAGGCGCACGGCCTTTCACCTTGTTGATTTTTACAAGGTAATCGGCCTTGTAATCGGCGATTGCAAGGTAATGGCCTTGTAATCGGTTATTAATCGCTACAAGGCCTTCAACCGCCTCACTACCGACTCACGATTTTTGCAACATTGATTATTATTATTATTATTATTATTATTATTATTATTATTATTATTATTATTTAATTTATTTTTTTTATTATTATTTTTATTATAAATGATCATTTAATTATTATTGTTATTATTATTAATTTTTATAAACAACCATTTTATTAATATTTAAAAATTATTATGTATTTAAAATTGATTATAAATTATTATTTATTTAAAAATTATTATTATTATTATTATTATTATTATTATTATTATTATTATTATTATTATTATATTTAAATATTTAAATATTTTAATATAATTGTTTTTTCTCATTTCATTCTTCCAACCAAACATGCGTTAGTATTTGCAAATTTCAATTCCGTCAGATTTTAAATCCTAAGGATTTCAATTTCTAACATTCCATTCCTTCACATTTCAATTCCTTAAACAGATTCCAATTCCGTCAAAAACATTCTGCGAACCAAACGAGCCCTAAAATTCAGAAAGTGGTCTTCCAGGCCTTTAAAAATAACAAGGTTAATTTCTACAGAAAGCTATTTCATTTAAATTAATTCTAGACTCAAGAAACTCCCAAAAAAACTTAGTTATCATCAAGATTCAATTAATTAAAATTGGTCTAATTTCCTGATCAGAAAACTGGTTCATTAATTCATGTGATCTTTTAGGGTTTTTGGTTCGTTTAATTCCAAACGACCTTAGTAGCGTGCATGGATCATTATAACCATTTTATATAGATCATATATGATGTAAAAAGAGTCACAAAAATACCAAATAGCTTTTAGAAAGATCGAATGAGGGTGGAGAATTAATACCTCTCGGCAAACATGAAAATCGAACAAAAACTAAAACCGAGTGAATCAAGCCATCAAAAATCGAACTCCTATTTTTCTATACTTCTTCTAGCACCCAGGAACTCAGGAAAAATGATAAGTGGTCGTGGAAAAATTATGGTGGCCGATTGGAGTTTTTGGTTGATGTTTTCGGGTTTTTAGGATATGTAACAAGGAAATAAATGGGAAAGCCGTGTATTATTAGGGGGAGGGCATGATTTTCGGCCCATGAGTGATTAATGGGATCAATTTACTAATTTTTCTATGATTCCCTTTAATTGTGATACTTGTCCCTTTATTTTATACATTTTTATTTATTTAACAAGAAAACAATTATTTATATATATGTAATTCGGCCCATGTAATGTTTCTATGTGTGACAAGTATTTTTAGGACATGTAGAATATTAAAATGTTCATGCAAAAATTATCATACTTCATATGTTGCTAGTTTCCAAGTGTTTTGGGGTTTATTTGATGTTTTATTTAATTATTAATTGAAATTTTAAGTTACAAGGGTATTTTGGTAATTTTGCATGTTTTGAAATTTTGGGTATTACAACTTCTTCCCCTCTAAAAGAAAATTTTCGTCCTCGAAATTTGAAGTCGCAAAGTTAGACGAAATCGTAGCAAATCGCAAAGGATCGTCACAAACATTCCCACGTCCGGGGAGGTTTTTTTTTTTTTTTTTTTTTTTCCAAAAAGGATCTGCAAACTAAATAGTTTCTCAGGACTCAATCAAAACAAGGTGGGTTTAAATTTCTCAGAAGGAGACAAATTAAGTTGATTTTGATCAAGAGGTCCATGCAACATAAAATGGATGATAGGTGAATTTTCTGGAAAGCTCATATGGAATACGAACAAGATTTCAAGTCAAATTAACTGTATCAACAGTAGAGAGCTCTACAAGGAGTTCAAGATTTATAACTAAGGTCGACAGAACGCAAAACGAGAGTCCAAGCTTATCCAGATATCTAATGAACGAAGGCAGAGTATACGCATACGTAGAAATGAACCTAAAGTCTCACTAATCACGGATAAACCAACGGAGATCAAGTTCTAACTTCTTAGGTACTCCCCAAGACATCCTATGGCCACAATGAGGGCACGTTATATGGTGTAAGTATTATCACGTTGATCAGGCGTCATAATACTAGCACCACATAAATATGCCTTCATGATGATCATACTTTATCTCAAGTCGTAAACAACAACCTATCTTAATCCACCTAGTACTTCTACAGTCTCAGAGGTCAACAAGATCAAATGTCAAAGTCAAGAGGGAAAACAAAACTACTCAACAGGCTCTAACCAAAAGCAAGGCATGAGTCAGAGTGATGCGGAAGCAATAATACTTAAACAATTGCCTTATAGTCTACCCAATCCTCAGTGGTCAAAACTTAAGTTCATATCAAGAAATCCTATAGCAAGTTCTCAAGGTGTTCTCCTATGTTCTTAAAGTGGAAGCCTAGTGGTCCAAAACGCACAGGTCAAGGGTAATGTATTACAAGTCGCAGCCCGGGATCTGATACCATAAATTGTAACACCCCAACCCGACAAGGGTAAAGATGCCACAATAATGGTTTCATATCAGAACAAACACAAGCATATGACATAAATAATACAATTGAATTTCAATGTTTACAATGGAAAATCTGAAACTACAAGGTTATAATACAATAATTTCCAAATCTAACTATAAATTCTTCTAGTCATCTTCAATAGCTAGTAAGGACTTCTAAGTCCAAGGTACTCTCCACTCATACCCAGCTTCCAAACTAAAACCTGCCGCAGGAAAAGAAATGCGACTGAGCTACGAAAGCTCAGTGAACAGATATAACGATAACAAGGCAGTAATGATGGGATAATAAAGCAAGTGAAACAATGCAAGGTATAACAAGAGTCAGGAAAGAAAAATAAAGGTTATGCAGATATATCAGGAATTAAGAAACAGTTACAATAGATAAGAGTAAAGGGAACAGTAATCCCAAACCCGAGCCCAAGTCATATCAAGTCAAGTCTTGTATCAAGTCAAGTATTAAGTCAAGTCATGTATCAAGTCAAGTATCAAGTCAAGTATGTATTCGGAGGGGTGACCTCGGAATACTAAGTACAAGGTTAAAAGGTAACAGAAACAGTAATCCACTACGAGCCCAGAACAGATCAAATATCAAATCAAGTAATCTGGGTGTACGAAGGGGAGACCTCGGTACCAAGTACAGGGTGAGGGGATACCTCCAAGGGGTGGAGTAGCTAGCTCCCAGGATGTGAAAGACGTGTATCGCACACACCATCAGTCACCAGATATAAAAGATACAAATACAGATAAAAGATAATAGATCTAGGATGCATCCATACGCCCCAGGTGGCCAAATACCTCCTCAACACACCAAATCAAATCAAGTCAGGGACGGGATAGGACATCACTCTCCTACCCTAGAGTCATGCCATCGGTGCATCAATGACATGGTCATGAAACCCTCATGACTAGTGATACAGATAATGGCTCGTAGTCTCAAACTGAGGGTCAATGGTCAAGTATCAAATGTACAAGTATTCAGTTCAAGTTTCATATTAAGTGTTTCAAGTCCAATTTCCATTTCAATTATATCAGAGGGTTAATATCAAAGGTTCATATCAGAGGGTTCATATCAATAGTTCAATATCAGATGGTTCAATATCAGATGGTTCAGTATCAGAAAGGTCAATATCAGAGGGTCAATATCAGAAGGTTCAATATCAGAAAGGTCAATATCAGAAAGTTCATAATCAAAGTTTTATATTAACAGTTCATTTAAAAAGGTTTCTATTTAAAAGGTCCATTTAAAGCAATCTTTCAATAATGGTTTTCATAAAGATAGTCTTAAAAATAGTTTTCTTAAAAACTTTTAGTAACTTTTATTTAAAAGTAGTATAGCTTTTCTCACACATTTTCATATATAATTCAGAAAGGTTTTCACATCTAGTTACCAAAATCAAATAATCCTTCAAGTATTAAGTGATTCCAATATTCATGTTACAGGGTGACGAACAAGTCATATAAAGTATCAAGGGGACATGGCAAAGTTCAATTATCAAGGTTCTCAAATCAAAGGAAGCATAACAGAGGCATAGATCAAATAAGAAGGCCCCAAATAAGAAGGCTCAGATCAAAATCAAACCAATATAGAAAGATGTAAGTGAAACATGAAGAACGAATCAAAGTATAAGGGAACATAGCAATGGCTTAAGGAATCCTATAAAGAATCAGAAATCCAGAATGTCATGAGAATGAAGGCACCCTTACTGAAAAAGGGTAGAATATCTGTACCTTATATCGCAAGTGAAAACACATCTAGAAATACAAAGATCAGAAACAAACTCCATCTTCAGCGAATCTACACGAATACATGGTCGTCTTATTATTAATATCTTATTTAAATCAGATTCCTCATTTTAGTCGGCTTTCTGTTTTTAGTAACTTTCCAAATTTAGCAACTTTCCATATATAGTAACTTTCCATTTATAGTAAGTTTCCACTTTAAGTAAGTTTACTCATTTTATGTAACTTTCCATTTTTAGCGGGTTTCCAAAATTAGTAAGTTTTCATTTTTAAGAAGCATTCAAAGTTATCATTTAATAAGTTTAAAGTGACAATATTAATAGCTTAGAGTTCATAATAGTATTTATATAAAGTTAAGGTTATTATGGTAGGTTTACAAATTTTTAGGGTTTATTATGTAATTATGATAAGTTTAAGGACTATTATGCAATTATCATAAAATTAGGGTATAAGATGTAATTATTATAAAGTTACAGGTTTTTTTTACAAGTTAAGTCCTTTAGTATTAGAAAAATAACAATTTAAACCCTTTAGTTTTGGAAAATAAACAAATAACACCTTTTTAATATCTTTACACTTTAACAGATTTTTGGTATGCACTGGACCTGTATTAAATAATTTATGAATTATATTAGAACTCCGAAATAAAGTTCCCAAAAATTCCCAGAGAACCCTATATGTCCCTAGTAATTTACCTATTTTTTTCATATTTTATTAACAAGTATAGGTACGACTGGAAAATCCATTTCCCTAACATGTTCCATAATCGGATCTGATGAAACACCCGAAAAGTAATTAATTCACTACTCCATCTAGAAACTTTTCAAAATTCTACAAAAATTCTAGTAACTATTAGACATATCAAATATTACCCAGTTCAAAGGAAACCTTCTAATTCGACATGGTTTGAAAATGATAAATGAAAAATACAGACTGTTTTTCCAGACACACGAATTCGATTTGACACTTAATCTTCTAAAAATCAAAAAGAGGTCTTCCAGGCCTCTAAAAATCACAAGGTTAATTTCTACAGAAAGCTATTTCATTTAATTTAATTCTAAACTCAAGAAACTCCCAAAAAAACTTATTTATCATCAAGATTCAATTAATTAAAGTCAGTCTAATTTCCTGATCAGAAAACTGGTTCATTAATTCATGTGATCTTTTAGGGTTTTTGGTTCGTTTAATTCCAAACGACCTTAGTAGCGTGCATGGATCATTATAACCATTTTATATAGATCATATATGATGTAAAGAGAGTCACAAAAATACCAGATAGCTTTTAGAAAGATCGAATGAGGGTGGAGAATTAATACCTCTCGGCAAACATGAAAATCGAACAAAAACTAAAACCGAGTGAATCAAGCCATCAAAAATTGAACTCCTATTTTTCTATACTTCTTCTAGCACCCAGGAACTCTGGAAAAATGATAAGTGGTCGTGGAAAAATTATGGTGGCCGATTGGAGTTTTTGGTTGATGTTTTAGGGTTTTTAGGATATGTAACAAGGAAATAAATGGGAAAGCCGTGTATTATTAGGGGGAGGGCATGATTTTCGGCCCATCAGTGATTAATGGGATCAATTTACTAATTTGTCTATGATTCCCTTTAATTGTGATACTTGTCCCTTTATTTTATACATTTTTATTTATTTAACAAGAAAACAATTATTTATATATATGTAATTCGGCCCATGTAATGTTTCTATGTGTGACAAGTATTTTTAGGACATGTAGAATATTAAAATGTTCATGAAAAGATTATCATACTTCATATGCTGCTAGTTTCCAAGTGTTTTGGGGTTTATTTGATGTTTTATTTAATTATTAATTGAAATATTAAGTTACAAGGGTATTTTGGTAATTTTGCATGTTTTGAAATTTTGGGTATTACAACTTCTTCCCCTCTAAAAGAAAATTTTTGTCCTCGAAATTTGAAGTCGCAAAGTTAGACGAAATCGTAGCAAATCGCAAAGGATCGTCACAAACATTCCCACGTCCGGGGAGGTTTTTTTTTTTTTTTTTTTTTTTTTTTTTTCCAAAAAGGATCTGCAAACCAAATAGTTTCTCAGGACTCAATCAAAACAAGGTGGGTTTAAATTTCTCAGAAGGAGACAAATTAAGTTGATTTTGATCAAGAGGTCCATGCAACATAAAATGGATAATAGGTGAATTTTCTGGAAAGCTCATATGGAATACGAACAAGATTTCAAATCAAATTAACTGTATCAACAGTAGAGAGCTCTACAAGGAGTTCAAGATTTATAACTGAGGTCGACAGAACGCAAAACGAGAGTCCAAGCTTATCCAGATATCTAATGAACGAAGGCAGAGTATACGCATACGTAGAAATGAACCTAAAGTCTCACTAATCACGGATAAACCAACGGAGATCAAGTTCTAACTTCTTAGGTACTCCCCAAGACATCCTATGGCCACAATGAGGGCACGTTATATGGTGTAAGTATTATCATGTTGATCAGGTGTCATAATACTAGCACCACATAAATATGCCTTCATGATGATCATACTTTATCTCAAGTCGTAAACAACAACCTATCTTAATCCACCTAGTACTTCTACAGTCTCAGAGGTCAACAAGATCAAATGTCAAAGTCAAGAGGGAAAACAAAACTACTCAACAGGCTCTAACCAAAAGCAAGGCACGAATCAGAGTGATGCGGAAGCAATAATACTTAAACAAATGCCTTATAGTCTACCCAATCCTCAGTGGTCAAAACTTAAGTTCATATCAAGAAATCCTAAAGCAAGTTCTCAAGGTGTTCTCCTATGTTCTTACAGTGGAAGCGTAATGGTCCAAAACGCACGGGTCAAGGGTAATGTATTACAAGTCGCAGCCGGGCTCTGATACCATAAATTGTAACACCCCAACCCGACAAGGGTAAATATGTCACAATAATGGTTTCATATCAGAACAAACACAAGCATATGACATAAATAATACAATTGAATTTCAATGTTTACAATGGAAAATCTGAAACTACAAGGTTATAATACAATAATTTCCAAATCTAACTATAAATTCTTCTAGTCATCTTCAATAGCTAGTAAGGTCTTCTAAGTCCAAGGTACTCTCCACTCATACCCAGCTTCCAAACTAAAACCTGCCGCAGGAAAAGAAATGCGGCTGAGCTACGAAAGCTCAGTGAACAGATATAACGATAACAAGGCAGTAATGATGGGATAATGAAGCAAGTGAAACAATGCAAGGTATAACAAGAGTCAGGAAAGAAAAATAAAGGTTATGCAGATATATCAGGAATTAAGAAACAGTTACAATAGATAAGAGTAAAGGGAATAGTAATCCCAAACCTGAGCCCAAGTCATATCAAGTCAAGTCATGTATCAAGTCAAGTATTAAGTCAAGTCATGTATCAAGTCAAGTATCAAGTCAAGTATGAATTCGGAGGGGTGACCTCGGAATACTAAGTACAAGGTTAAAAGGTAACAGAAACAGTAATCCACTACGAGCCCAGAACAGATCAAATATCAAATCAAGTAATCAGGGTGTACGGAGGGGAGACCTCGGTACCAAGTACAGGGTGAGGGGATACCTCCAAGGGGTGGAGTAGCTAGCTCCCAGGATGTGAAAGACGTGTATCGCACACACCATCAGTCACCAGATACAACAGATACAAATACAGATAACAGAAAACAGATCTAGGATGCTTCCATACGCCCCAGGTGGCCAAATATCTCCTCAACACACCAAATCAAATCAAGTCAGGGACGGGATAGGACATCACTCTCCTACCCTAGAGTCATGCCATCGGTGCATCAATGACAAGGTCATGAAACCCTCATGACTAGTGATACAGATAGTGGCTCGTAGTCTCAAACAGAGGGTCAATGGTCAAGTATCAAATGTACAAGTATTCAGTTCAAGTTTCATATTAAGTGTTTCAAGTCCAATTTCCATTTCAATTATATCAGAGGGTTCATATCAAATGTTCATATCAGAGGGTTAATATCAATAGTTCAATATCAGATGGTTCAATATTAGATGGTTCAGTATCAGAAAGGTCAATATCAGAAGATCAATATCAGAGGGTCAATATCAGAAGGTTCAATATCAGAAAGGTCAATATCAGAAAGTTCATAATCAAAGTTTCATATCAACAGTTCATTTAAAAAGGTTTCTATTTAAAAGGTCCATTTAAAGCAATCTTTCAATAATGGTTTTCATAAAGATAGTCTTAAAAATAGTTTTCTTAAAAACTTTTAGTAACTTTTATTTAAAAGTAGTATAGCTTTTCTCACACATTTTCATATATAATTCAGAAAGGTTTTCACATCTAGTTACCAAAATCAAATAATCCTTCAAGTATTAAGTGATTCTAATATTCAGGTTACAGGGTGACGAACAAGTCATATCAAGTATCAAGGGGACATGGCAAAGTTCAATTATCAAGGTTCTCAAATCAAAGGAAGCATAACAGAGGCATAGATCAAATAAGAAGGCCCCAAATAAGAAGGCTCAAATCAAAATCAAACCAATATAGAAAGATGTAAGTGAAACATGAAGAACGAATCAAAGTATAAGGGAACATAGTAATGGCTTAGGGAATCCTATAATGAATCAGAAATCCAGAATGTCATGAGAACGAAGGCACCCTTACTGAAAAAGGGTAGAATATCTGTACCTTATATCGCAAGTGAAAACACATCTAGAAATACAAAGATCAGAAACAAACTCCATCTTCAGCGAATCTACACGAATACATGGTCGTCTTATTATTAATATCTTATTTAAATCAGATTCCTCATTTTAGTCGGCTTTCTATTTTTAGTAACTTTCCAAATTTAGCAACTTTTCATATATAGTAACTTTCCATTTATAGTAAGTTTCCACTTTAAGTAAGTTTACTCATTTTATGTAACTTTCCATTTTTAGCAGGTTTCCAAAATTAGTAAGTTTCCAATTTTAAGAAGCATTCAAAGTTATCATTTAATAAGTTTAAAGTGACAATATTAATAGCTTAGAGTTCATAATAGTATTTATATAAAGTTAAGGTTATTATGGTAGGTTTACAAATTTTTAGGGTTTATTATGTAAATATGATAAGTTTAAGGACTATTATGCAATTATCATAAAATTAGGGTCTAAGATGTAATTATTATAAAGTTACAGGTTTTTTTTACAAGTTAAGTCCTTTAGTATTAGAAAAATAACAATTTAAACCCTTTAGTTTTGGAAAATAAACAAATAACACCTTTTTAGTATCTTTACACTTTAACAGATTTTTCGTATGCACTGGACCTGTTTCAAATAATTTATGAATCATATTAGAACTCCGAAATAAAATTCCCAAAAATTCTCAGAGAACCCTATATGTCCCTAGTAATTTACCTATTTTTTTCAGATTTTATTAACTAGTATAGCTATGACTGAAAAATCCATTTCCCTAACATGTTCCATAATCGGATCTGATGAAACACCCGAAAAGTAATTAATTCACTACTCCATCTAGAAAATTTATATAATTCTAAAAAAATTCCAGTAACTAATAGACATATCAAATATTAGCCAATTCAAAGGAAACCTTATAATTCGACATGTTTTGAAAATGTTAAATGAAAAACACGGACTGTTTTTCCAGACATACGAATTCGATTTGACACTTAATTTTCTAAAAATCAAAAAGTGGTCTTCCAAGCCTCTAAAAATAACAAGGTTAATTTCTACCGAAAGATATTTCATTGAATTTAATTCTAGACTCAAGAAATTACCAAAAAATCTTAGTTATCATCAAGATTCAATTAATTAAAATCGGTCTAATTTCCTGATCAGAAAACTGGTTCATTAATTCATGTGATCTTTTAGGGTTTTTGGTTCGTTTAATTCCAAACGACCTTAGTAGCGTGCATGGATCATTATAACCATTTTATATAGATCATATATGATGTAAAAAGAGTCACAAAAATACCAGATAGCTTTTAGAAAGATCGAATGAGGGTGGAGAATTAATACCACTCGGCAAACATGAAAATCGAACAAAAACTGAAACCGAGAGAATCAAGCCTTCAAAAATAGAACTCCTATTTTTCTACACTTCTTCTAGCACCCAGGAACTCAGGAAAAATGATAAGTGGTCGTGGAAAAATTATGGTGGCCGATTGGAGTTTTTGGTTGATGTTTTAGGGTTTTTAGGATATGTACAAGGAAATAAATGGGAAAGCCGTGTATTATTAGGGGGAGGGCATGATTTTCGGCCCATGAGTGATTAATGGGATCAATTTACTAATTTTTCTATGATTCCCTTTAATTGTGATACTTGTCCCTTTATTTTATACATTTTTATTTATTTAACAAGAAAACAATTATTTATATATATGTAATTCGGCCCATGTAATGTTTCTATGTGTGACAAGTATTTTTAGGACATGTAGAATATTAAAATGTTTATTCAAAAATTATCATACTTCATATGTTGCTAGTTTCCAAGTGTTTTGGGGTTTATTTGATGTTTTATTTAATTATTAATTGAAATTTTAAGTTACAAGGGTATTTTGGTAATTTTACATGTTTTGAAATTTTGGGTATTTCATTCAGAATCTATGAATTATGTGCTTGTTACAGGTACAAATACTAATGATAATGCAGGTTTAGAAGATTCTGATGAAGATCGTATCTTGATGCCTATTTTGGAAGACAGTCCATGATGTGTTTCTTCTTCAAAGGATGATGATAGAGAGAAGAATGCTGGTGAAAAAAGTGGACAAGATGGTAAAGAAACAGAAGTTCCCACAAGCAGTACAAATGGAGTTAGTACTGCAGAGCCAAATGGTCCTACTGCTGGTTCAAGTCATACTACTGCTCCACAAATGGGTTCTTTTGATATATTTGGAACTGGTTTGCATAACATGCAAATTAACTATGAAGTTCCTTCTACTCCCCAAACTGCTGTTCACAAAAATCATCCACTTGCTAATGTGATTGGAGATGTACAATCTGGTGTGAAGACTAGAAGACAGATACAAGATTTAGATCATCATGGTTTTCTCAGTGTTGTGTATGAAGAAAAACACCATGAAGATGAGAATGAATGTTTGTTTGTGTGCTTCCTATCACAGATAGAACCAAAGAATGTGCTCAAGGCATTGGAAGACTCAAGTTGGGTTGAAGCAATGCAAGAAGAACTGCTTCAATTTAAGATTCAGAAGGTATGGGTCTTAGTTGATTTGCCAAGAGGCATGAGGGTTATTGGTACTAAGTGGGTATTCAGAAACAAGAAAGATGAAAGAGTTATAGTGATAAAGAACAAGGCAAGGCTTGTGGCTCAAGGCTATACTCAGGAAGAGGGAATTGATTATGAAGAGGTTTTTGCTCCTGCTGCAAGAATTGAGGCAATAAGGCTTTTTTTTAGCTTATGCTTCATTTATGGGTTTCATGGTCTACCAGATGGATGTGAAGAGTGTTTTCCTTTATGGCACCATTGATGAGGAGGTTTATGTTTCTCAACCTCCATGATTCATTGATCCTGATCATCCTGACAAAGTATACAAGGTGGTGAAAGCTCTCTATGGCTTGCATCAAGCTCCAAGAGCTTGGTATGGAACTTTGGCTAATTATCTATTGAAGAATGGGTTCCATAGAGGCAAAATTGATCAGACTCTTTTTATCAAGAAGAACAAGGGTGATATCTTATTGTTTCAAGTATATGTGGTTGATATCATCTTTGGTTCTACCAAAAAGGAGACGTGCAAAGAGTTTGAAAAGCTAATGAAAGATCAGTTCCAGATGAGCTCTATGGGTGAGCTTACTTTCTTTTTGGGGCTACAAGTACAGCAGAAACCAGAAGGAATATTTATCTCTCAGGACAAATATGTAGCTGAAATATTGAGGAAGTTTCAGTTTACAGATGCTAAAGTTGCTAGTACACCTGCTGATAAGGAGACACATTTGCTTTTGAAAGATCAAAGTGGTGAAGCTATGGATGTGCACACATACAGATGTATGATTGGGTCTTTGATGTATCTCACCTCATCTAGACCTGATATTATGTTTGCAGTAGGTGCTTGTGCAAGATTTCAAGTCCCTCCCAAGGTGTCTCATTTGAATCTGATGCGTGGTTTTGCAACCTTACAACAGGTTTTACCTCTCAAGGGATCTTGAGAAGTTTGCAATCCCCACCAGGCAGTGTACCTGACCGTTGTAGTATAGTGAAGTGGCAAGTACCGGGGATTGATCGTTCAACTCAAAGAATAGTGTTCGTTAGGATTGAAATTAATCTAACTAGGTCTAAAGGTGAGGGATGATTCTTTTTGTAATTTTTATATTTTATGGAAAGCAAGTAAAAATCTCTGGTTTTGGAAAAAGGGGCGGAATTAGTTGCTAATCAACTAACCCAAAAGCTACTAATTAAACTAATATGCAAGAAAAGTAAACTAGGGTTCTACAAGGGAAATGAAGCATGTCTACCTATGATATGTTACTCCTTGCTAGCTATCCAATTCTACCTATTGAATTGTCACACCTTGTTTTAATTGACGGGTTGTATTCCTTAATACCAATCGTGGGGTGGCGTACGTACTTCCCCAACTCTATAAGCTCCTACTTCACTCCTATGTCGAGCCGGCTAAGAAGCTCCTAACATGGGATCACTAGAATTCGCTCATGCATTAAATACAACCAAATAAACCTAGTACGCATTGGTTCATGTTTCTTAAGACGTTCAAGCAAGTTACCGTATAGGAGGTTAGCCAGTTTTCTTAAGCCTAACATCGATATCACCCAATCAAACAAGAGACAATAGGAAACAAGAATTATAAACTAAACCAACTAGATCTATTGAAGTTGTCACGCCCTAATTGATGGAGATGGACACACACATCAACAAGAAATCAATAAGATCTAATTAGTTATACACAAGTTTCACACAATCATAAGTAGACACAAGGTGATTTAGCCAAGCATAATTAATGAAGAGCAATCAACAATAATCATAATTGAAGACATAACATAAGATTGAATCGATAAACAAACCATTACAAGATGTTTATGGCATGATTAGGACCCTCTAAGTTGCTGGAAAAACACCTACCTAAACCCTAGAATCGGACTTAGGGTTTAGGGCTTACAAATAATGAAGTTATGATGTTGTATTTATAGGCAGTTTGCTGTCCGAGGGGTTCTGACGGCGTCAGCCTTAACAAGTGACGCCGTCACATCCAATTTTTCACCAAATTGTAGATCTTTTCGTCCCGATCGCGTGGCCTTTTGAATCACCTAAATCCGAGTTCGTATGAGGATTTTATGGCCAAAACAGTAACAGCTACCGCGCGCGCAAGTTGTGACTAGATAATACGTGATGGCCTTCTTGACGCCGTCTCCCTTTAAACCTCCAAAATCCGTTCTGGCCTATCAGAAGCTGACGCCGTCAGAATATAGGCATGACGCCGTCCCTCTTTAAATTAAGCCGTGACGACCTTGATCACTCCAAAGGGTGACGCCGTCAGAATTCCCATGCAAATTTCTCTGGCTTATCATGAGTAATTTTCACATCCACCACTTTTGCCAAGCCATGACGCCGTCTGGAGTAAATCCTGACGCCGTCAAAGGTAACTTGTTAGCCGATTTTGAGACTTTGTCGTTTTCTTCACTTTTATGCTCCAAAAACGTCCAAAATGCTTCCTTTTCCAGATTTCTTCTCAAAAGTACCTAAAATGACAAAAGGAACGATTTAGGGCAATATTTGATCAAATAAATACGATTTAGGGCTTAAATGACCCCCTAAAAGCGGTACACTTTTCGCTTCATCAAATACCCTTACACTTGAGATTTGCTTGTCCTCAAGCAAATGCGCTTTTATTCTAATCAAAATACAAGTTAGGGGTCATTTAATGCTAACATAAAAGTAATTACAACAAATATTCGTTCCACTTTAATCATAATAGGCATGGAGATTATAAACTAGCACCTCACAAGTAGTGTTTAGATACTCACATCTCTCAAGTGTCATCAAAATAAATCTCATAAATGAAAACGGATAATATCTCTCACTACCTGTCATAGCAAATAGATTACCATAGGCTTGGGAAGGGATCGAAAACCTCCTCCACTAGGCGTAAGCACCTAAGATAAACTATCAAAGAGGGCTTTTAAATGGGTTATAACGTTAGGTGTAGGGAAAACGAAAACACGGTTTTGTTGGATAAAGGATATTTTACTGGTGGCGAGTTAAAGATCTTGATTAATTACATGTACTATACAATGTTGCTAAGCCAAGACTCGACTCAATCTAAGCTAAAAATAAAATAACAAAAACATAAAATAAACATAAAATGAAACGGGATGGTAGTCCGTATGTTTTTTTTTTTCTACTTTTCTTTTTCTCATTTTTTTGTATTTTTCTTGATTTTTTCGATTTTTTTTTTTTTTTTTTTTTTTTTTTTTTTTTTTTTTTTTTTTGACATACACTCTTGCCCTACCATCCAAAATAATACATCATAGGGGCGTTGCATCCCCCTTACACTTGAACTTTTACATAACTTTACAAATAACTATTCTAATGACTCGAATTAAGATAATTGAAAAACTTGGAGTACTTTTAAAATATTTAGCACATATGGGGGTAATAAATGATGTTCTTCCCCATTACTCCATTACACTAGTACTTTACCCATGAGTCCCAATCGTCCTAAAACAATATGTACAAGGATATGACTCGACTTAGCAACCATGTAATCAACTAGATAATTAACTTGGGTTTAAACAAATGTTGTAACAATAATGCACTAAAAATGAGTGCATACAAGGTAGGCTAAGGCGATTTGGGTGTACATTTAAGTGGGGTGTAACAAATTCTTCCTTTAAGTAAAATGCTTAAAGGTCGAAACGAAAAGATAGGCTCTGAGGGGTGTACTAGGGGTATCGTGTACTAAAAATGAGTACAACGCAAAGGGTGTGGGAGAATTACTTGACCAATGTAGCCAACGTAATTATAACAAAAACACAGGTGTAAAACAATGGGTTAATCCTAATGCCTCTTATCATGTAGTAAATCTAACTACACGAATGTAGTCTCACTTGTGGCCTCGGAATGGTCCTAACGCAAGTTCTAGAATCTAAGTGCTACCGGTACACACATCATAGCATAAATGCTTTTCCTACCAATTCTAGGGGCGAACCTCACATATTTGGGGTGGAAAATTTTTAGTGGTACGGTTTTTGTGCTAGTCATATAACTCCTATCCGTGAGACGCTCATTAAGATCAAAGTTTCACTCCTATATGTTGTAAAAAATTTTAAATTTGGCACTAAAATTACCCTAACAGGTATTTATCTCAGTTTTATTACACATCTACTATTAAACAAACAAAAATCAAGCGCAATTGTATTCTCTAAAATCGTACTTTTACCCTCCCCTTACACTTAAGATGAACATTGTCCCCAATGTTCAAATAACAAGATGTAAAAGTAAATAAGGTAAAAGAATGAAATCAAATACTCCCCTGATTCGCTCGTTGGATAGTGAAATCACACGGTTAAATCTTCTTCCAAGGAGAATGTTGAAGCTCCATGACTAATGCATCGCCATAAGCTTGATTCCATAAACATTTCCTTGTCCAAAATAACCTGTTAACCTGAGAAAACAAACACGAAAACCTGCATAACATCGGCGGGATAAAATCTATATATAAGGATATAATGCTTGTGGAATGATAATTTTGCAGATTCCTGGAGATTATAAGTTGGAGATTTAATAAAAACTTTTTATGAAAACAAAACTTTCAAAAATTTCTGGAAATTAAATCTGACGCCGTCAGGTTATAACCCCTGACGCCGTCAGAAATGACCTGACAAAAATTTTCATTTTAAGTTTCCGGAAAATTTCTGGAAAAACCTTTACCTTACTTCCTGGAAATCCTGCAAAACATCACTATGACTCGATACAAGCATTTGACTCAAACAAATACTAATATGTATGCTAATTTATTATTATTACGATTCATGTTCATATGTGTTCTAATAAACCGATTTAGATTTCCCTTACACTTATCTTTTGCAAAATACCTTTATATGTAGTTAAGACGAAGTTAAAAACAAAATAAAGCATTTTCACAATTTAGTTTTGAACATGAATCAATATTAATAAAAATTAAACACACATACGGAAAATAAAATCAAACAAGCAAATAAATAAACACACAAAGCAAATAAAACAAATAAAGCTTGGGTTGCCTCCCAAGAAGCGCTTTTCTTTATTAACGAGTCTTGTAGCTAGACTCAAAGTCACGCTACCCTATGTAAGTGAGCTCGTCATCAAGGACGTCTTTAGGGTTAAGCTTGGATTGAAGTTTCCTATTGGTTCGCTTAGTACGATATGTCTTTTCAAACTTCTCTCCATCCGGGTCATACAATGTCATCTTGATATGCCATGACCCGTCTCCATCTTTGGGTGGTTTATCCCAATTCCACTTATGATCATCTTCCTCACAAATCCACTTATTCATTCCTAGGTTAATTGGCAAAACTCCTAGGAAATCAATCATCTTTCTAAAAACTAGAGGGTCTTCAAATGGATCCAATTCGGTGTCCCTAGCCAAGAGTTGCTCCACCGTATGTGTTCGGTTAACAAAGTCCTCTTCTAGGTAAAATGGGCGTTGGGGTCCTATGAAGTCTCTATCAATCCAAGGTCCATATCTAGATGGTCTCCTATTTAATTCTAACCAATGGGGTGTCGGTTCCTCACTAGTATCATAGGCGTGTTTCTTAACATCATAGATTGACCAAGTATCTCCTTCTCCTACCGCTATCTTAGATTCCTTACAATCAATCATAGCACTAGCGGTCGCCAAAAATCCTCTACCTATCAACAAGGGGCATGTAGGGTCGCTAACCATATCAAGGACGTGGAAATCGGCTAAAATGGTTAGTTTTCCAATGTGTACTAACACGTCCTTAACTACTCCAACCGGGTAAGCAACACTTCCATCCGCTAAGCCTATTATCACCTCGGTTTCTTCAAGTTTTCCAAGTTTTAGAGAGGTGTAGAGAGGTAACGGAAGTAGGTTAAGGCTTGATCCAAGATCGGCTAATGTGTCATAAGCCTCCGAATTACCGACCTTGCAAGGTAGAACAAATAAGCCCGGATCATCTAACTTCTTAGGTAGTTTGTTTTGAACGAAGGCGGTCCCTTTTTCGCCTAATTTGAGCTTCTTCTCATCCAACACATCAACAACCGGACTTTCAAGGTGGAGCTCCTTGAATTCTTCGTCAAGGTTTTGAGTGGGAGGTGTTTCAACTATGTTGTTGACCAATTTGGATGTCATAACTTCTTGGTCATTTGGAACGACTTGGGTTTGTTTGAAACACGTGCTCATGGAATTGACCGAATAATATTGTGGACAAGAACTAGGGGACGAAACCGATGAAATAGCGTTGACATTTAGTTTCGGGTTCTTGACCGTGTTGCTAGGGAGTGCTCCCATTTCTCGGTCATTGAGGGCTTTCAACAAGGTGTCAATCTTATCGGTCATCTCGCTTTGTTTTTGTTTGAAATCGGCTTCAAACTTGGCTAAACGAGCTTCTTGAGATGCCATAAATTGAGACATCAATCCTTCAAAGTTATTGGTACTACCATTGCCGGAAGGATTGTTGTTGAAAGTATGGTTCGAGTTGGAACCTCTTGATTGGAAACGATTAGGTGGGTTGGAAGAATTGGTTTGTTGAGAGTTTTGGTTTTGTTTCCACCTAAGGTTCGGGTGATTTTTCCATGAGGGGTTGTATGAATCACCATAATGGTTTGGCTCGGGTTTGAAAGTGTACCACTTGTCTCCCGCTCCGTCGGTACGCGAGGATGCGTAGTCCACAAAAGCTTGTTCGGGGAGTTCCATGCAATCACGAGTGTCGTGGGGACCACTACATAATTCACATGAGGAAGTGATTTTGTTCACTTGGCTTGAAGATTTAGGAGCCTCGTAGGATTTCATGAGAAACTTGACTTGGTCTTCAAGTTCTATGATCCTACGGTCAGAAGTGCTTGAATTGTTAGAAGGCAAAGATATTGCCTTGACCGTTTTATTCAAATCACGGGGATCACTCCAACTTTCGTTGTCATAAAGAGCAAGATCCTCTAGGAGAGCCCATGATTGTTCCGCACTTAGATCACGTAGCTTGCCACCGGCCGATTGGTCAATGGTTTGCCTCGTGGAGAGATTGATATGGTCATAGAAGATTTGGACTTGGAGCCAAAGTTCTATGCCATGGTGAGGGACTTTTTGGAGTAAGTCCTTGAATCGAGTCCATGCCTCGTAGAGAGTTTCGCCTTGACGTTGTTGGAACATCAAGATATCATTCCTTAGCTTGGTAGTTCTTCCCGGTGGGAAAAACTGAGCAAGGAAACGAGTGGTGAGATCATCCCAAGAGGTAATGGATCCTGCGGGTAGACGTTCTAGCCACTGACTAGCTTGGTCCCGCAAAGAGAATTGAAAGAGACGCAATCGGGTCGTCTCTCGAGTGGCAACATCAAGGTCTATAGAATCAACGATTTTAAGAAAGTCCTTGAGATGTTGATTAGGATCTTCAGAACGAAGTCCATGGAATGCGCATCCGCTTTGCACCAACCGGATGGTGTCGGATCGCAAGGGTGTGATATTGGCTCCTTGAGTGAGCTCAATGGTGTTTCGATAGCCATGGTGGCTAGGACGGGAATACTCTCCTAAAGTACGGGCTCTAGGAGGTGGTGGTGGTTGTTGTGGTGGTGGGTTGTGGGGGTTAAGGATATTACCATCTTCCATGATGTCGGATGGTATGGTTACGAACAAAGACACGAAGAAAATAGATAGACTAAAGAAATCCTAGAAAAATAAAATAAAAATCTCACTAGAAAGGAATCTAGTGAGTAGACCTAATAGAAATAAAAATTCAACCTAAACAATAACTATTCCCCGGCAGCGGCGCCAAAAACTTGATTGCGGTTTTGCAACCTTACAACAGGTTTTACCTCTCAAGGGATCTTGAGAAGTTTGCAATCCCCACCAGGCAGTGTACCTGACCGTTGTAGTATAGTGAAGTGGCAAGTACCGGGGATTGATCGTTCAACTCAAAGAATAGTGTTCGTTAGGATTGAAATTAATCTAACTAGGTCTAAAGGTGAGGGATGATTCTTTTTGTAATTTTTATATTTTATGGAAAGCAAGTAAAAATCTCTGGTTTTGGAAAAAGGGGCGGAATTAGTTGCTAATCAACTAACCCAAAAGCTACTAATTAAACTAATATGCAAGAAAAGTAAACTAGGGTTCTACAAGGGAAATGAAGCATGTCTACCTATGATATGTTACTCCTTGCTAGCTATCCAATTCTACCTATTGAATTGTCACACCTTGTTTTAATTGACGGGTTGTATTCCTTAATACCAATCGTGGGGTGGCGTACGTACTTCCCCAACTCTATAAGCTCCTACTTCACTCCTATGTCGAGCCGGCTAAGAAGCTCCTAACATGGGATCACTAGAATTCGCTCATGCATTAAATACAACCAAATAAACCTAGTACGCATTGGTTCATGTTTCTTAAGACGTTCAAGCAAGTTACCGTATAGGAGGTTAGCCAGTTTTCTTAAGCCTAACATCGATATCACCCAATCAAACAAGAGACAATAGGAAACAAGAATTATAAACTAAACCAACTAGATCTATTGAAGTTGTCACGCCCTAATTGATGGAGATGGACACACACATCAACAAGAAATCAATAAGATCTAATTAGTTATACACAAGTTTCACACAATCATAAGTAGACACAAGGTGATTTAGCCAAGCATAATTAATGAAGAGCAATCAACAATAATCATAATTGAAGACATAACATAAGATTGAATCGATAAACAAACCATTACAAGATGTTTATGGCATGATTAGGACCCTCTAAGTTGCTGGAAAAACACCTACCTAAACCCTAGAATCGGACTTAGGGTTTAGGGCTTACAAATAATGAAGTTATGATGTTGTATTTATAGGCAGTTTGCTGTCCGAGGGGTTCTGACGGCGTCAGCCTTAACAAGTGACGCCGTCACATCCAATTTTTCACCAAATTGTAGATCTTTTCGTCCCGATCGCGTGGCCTTTTGAATCACCTAAATCCGAGTTCGTATGAGGATTTTATGGCCAAAACAGTAACAGCTACCGCGCGCGCAAGTTGTGACTAGATAATACGTGATGGCCTTCTTGACGCCGTCTCCCTTTAAACCTCCAAAATCCGTTCTGGCCTATCAGAAGCTGACGCCGTCAGAATATAGGCATGATGCCGTCCCTCTTTAAATTAAGCCGTGACGACCTTGATCACTCCAAAGGGTGACGCCGTCAGAATTCCCATGCAAATTTCTCTGGCTTATCATGAGTAATTTTCACATCCACCACTTTTGCCAAGCCATGACGCCGTCTGGAGTAAATCCTGACGCCGTCAAAGGTAACTTTTTAGCCGATTTTGAGACTTTGTCGTTTTCTTCACTTTTATGCTCCAAAAACGTCCAAAATGCTTCCTTTTCCAGATTTCTTCTCAAAAGTACCTAAAATGACAAAAGGAACGATTTAGGGCAATATTTGATCAAATAAATACGATTTAGGGCTTAAATGACCCCCTAAAAGCGGTACACTTTTCGCTTCATCAGAATGCAGTGAAGAGAATATTTAGGTATCTTAAAGGTCAACCAAACTTCGGTCTGTGGTATCCTAAAGACTCTCCATTTGATTTGGTGGCATATTCAGACAATGATTATGCTGGTGCTAGTATGGATAAGAAGTATTCAACTGGTGGTTGTCAGTTTCTGGGATGCAGACTTATCTCATGGCAGTGTGTAAGATATTGCAAAAATCCATTGTAATAAATCTCGTTGATTAATAATAATCTGGTGTTACCGATTAATAAAACCCATTTTTACGGGGAAATTTAAAATTTTCTCTTATTACTATTCTTACCACGTCACGATATCACGATAATTACCGAATAATGACACGTACTTCGAGACACGATTATACACAAACCACCATTTTCACTAAACTTGAATCTCAATAATCATGATAAGTACTAATAAATTTGCTACCTTAAACTTATTTAAATTTTCCTAATTACAAGTAATTATTACTAATTACTTCCACTAAATATTACCTAAGCTACAAACCAAATGGGCTGCCAATTTAGCTCAGCCATCAACAGCCCATCACCACCTCAAAGCCCACACACTCCCTTGTTTGTTTCATGCATAAACCCGATCCTATGCCCTCTCCAAAACAGCCATCGTTCTCACTATTCTTAAACACGACATGCCCATATTTTTACACCATCATAATCACCACCCACTAGACTTCATGTGTGCCGAATTTTAGCTTAACAGGTCGCGTTTTACTATGACTTTGAAGACCCATTTGTTTGTCCCATAATAACCCAAAACGCATGAATAAAAATCCCAAAACACAACTAATTCAAACCATGCCTTTTCCTATAATTTTCTAACGATCACGTTAGTATATTAGGATGTTAAAAAGACCCCTAGGACTGCAGAAAGAGGTTGAAGCTCGCTAGTTCCATTTTTTTTGAACACGTTAATATACAAACGTGTGAATATATATCACAAAAAATAAGGATAAGCCTTATCTACACTTCCATATCTTCCTAAGATATTTTCTAGTCAGAAAATATGCTAGCATGGTCCCTCAATCTCTGCCATCGAACAGTAACCATCAATAATAGAGTTTGAAGACTTTGAAAAGTCAAGAAACGTGTGAATTCTCCTCTCTATATCATACCCCTTCTAGCCACTCTATCCTACCCACATCTCCACTTTCTTTCACCTCACTAGATACCTCAAACCTTCAGAAAACTCTCTGTCTCAAATCAGGAAGCAAACGAGCAAAGGAAACTATACGTATAAATTGTATACGAGGGTTTCTAGCAACTGGGTCAATACTCCTTTGCATTCATTCGACCTCATCAATCTACACCACCTCATTTTCACACGTTCCTAAAGAAAGAAGGACAAGTAAATCTAGCCAAGATCCTCCAAAATCTGTATGAAATCGTCCTTGTAGATCTCCTTTGATCCCGTTGCATAATAATACATATATACGTTTTATATATAAAACGTATAACCCATTTCAACACTACCACCTCTCACCCTCGCCTCCTCTACATATTTCTAATTCCCTATCATCAGTTAGAACTCCCTAAATGACCAAAAAATCTCACCTCTCTCGTTTGTAAAATAGTTCGAAGGAAATGAGTTAACATATAACAAAGTATATGTTAACTTTGAAGGAGTTGTGACTCGTCCTTGCGGCCTAGTCATATTCGTGAGTCCACCACCCACCTAAGAGGTGTTGTAAGTCTTCCCGTATCATCTTAAGTTCATCTCGTACATTAGCTCATAACCATGCATCATATAGATATCATGTTCAAACGTATAATTCTCTTTTTCATTTTTGTTTTCGTATCACACACACACACACACACACACACACACATATATATATATATATATATATATATATATATATATATATATATATATATATATATATATATATATATATATATATATATATATATAAGAGACGAGGAGTGACATGCCTCCATTGTGAAGGCTCGGGATTCACCACTCACCCCACACTCACGTTTAACACTTCATCGCATGCATACTTCAAACACACATGCTCTCACGGTCATACTTTAGCTATATGCTCCATTCTAAACGCATGAACATAATATGTCGCGCGTTAAGACTTAACTTGAAAACACTAAGGATTATTCCAAGTGTTTGTGTATATAAAAACAGTTTCAAACCGCCTATTAAGTGATACCTTGACTCACGATCTAACTGAACGACCATGTTCTATTTTTATACGACCTCATAGACACCCCAACTAGCTGCATTTTTCGTATAAACATCATGTAAAAATAATCACGTTTCAACCACTAAAAACTGCCAAAGTAAAACGTTTAGACCCATGGTGAAACTGCCACAATTATGCGACATGAACTTTACAGCCCATTAAGCTATTTATAAGCTATTAGAATAAGCTGACTTTTGGAGCTTTTCAGTATGAAAATAAGAGGTAAAAAGTTAACTTTTAAAATTACCCAACTCTCTTCAAAGTGTACGAATTAAAACTTGTTAACGGGTTTAGTAACATGGCTCGTTAAGGGCCCAAGTAGGAGAAAATAAGCCAACGACCAAATAAGCAGTTGTAATAAGTTACAAATGACTTAAATAAACCTTAGAAAAGGTCGCATAACTTTTCCGCATAATTTTTACACATTCGGACTAAAAATGTAACGCAATTTGACCAGAAGGACTAAAACTGCCAAACCAAGGACTGAGACTGTGAAAACATAATATTTAGATTATAATTTGACATACTATTGAATTCCAAGCCTTATTTGTACCTTTGGACATGTGATGGACTAATTATGGACTTTGGACTTAACAAAGGACTAACGGTGTAACGCAATCGCAGTTAGGGTGAAAGTATAAAATCTGGGAAAGAACAAGGACCTACTGTTTTTACTTGACATTCTTATTTTATTTTCCTTTTTCACCCCATCACTTCATATGCATTCTCATACTTTTAGTTACGAATTATTTAACGTTTGTTATTTATTATAAGTATCAACATTTTGAGTTAACATTGCATAGCTTTTCAACTCTTTTGAAGAAATAACATTATTTTTGAATTATAAGCACTTTAGGCATAACACTTTCCCACTCAACGATCAGATCGTTATTCATCATTCATCATTCACTACTCATTTCACATCCACCACAAGTATTTGGTTAGATTCTCAGACATTTGTATTTATCAGGTTTTGTATTGAAGTCAATACCATAATCACCCCTAAGTTTACTTTCACCATCACCAGTAACGCTTAAGGTGAGTCGTGTCCCCTACTCTTTTAATACTTGTTCTTAATAACTCTTTTGGGGGAGATACATGCTTCAACTGCTTTAAGTTACTTTTATATTTTGAAAACTCTCATGATTTACTCAAAATCATCAACTATGCTTTACATGTTTTGAATCACCCTTTGGAAGGGATATATGCTCGTTATACTTGCAAATTGCTTGCTTAGCTGAAATACTGTGTTTGAAAGATAACATTCTCAAGCTACTTGTTGTAACATGATACGGAGACTCATTATATGCATTCGTATAGCAATTGAATGTACAGCTAACTTTACTACGATATTTCTACATTTCACTGGAAATAATTGCCAAGACTAAAGTACACATATTCTATGAACCCCTGAAACCTATATTGCCTAAGTTTACTACATTGCCATAGAGTCCCTCGATCATGAGCCATTAATCACTGCGGTGAGCGTGAATATAGTGAACAGCTTCAAAACCTGTTGGAGGCTGACGACCTATCCCACTAAATACTTTGACGGAATGCCTATTGGTTAGTCGTATTTAGTCGCGATGCACTATATTTGAGAAAAATAGGAAGTTGGCAAAATCACCTATTACATGAGGGCCAAACCCATCAGTAACCTGATGTGGACACCGCCGTTATACGGTACTTTATTAATGTTTTGCGTGTCATGAGGCTTAGGGAAATATAATTATATGAATGTTTCATATATATTTGGATACAGCTGTATTTAGTAAACCACCATTCCACACTGATAGACTTCAGACTTTATACTATTGTTTTCACTATGTGTTTGGATTATGTATCCTGTACTTGGAACTTAACTGTTATCATATGTGACTTAGTTGTGTCTTCT
Organism: Artemisia tridentata subsp. tridentata; assembly: GCA_021014915.2. Taxonomy (NCBI): domain Eukaryota; kingdom Viridiplantae; phylum Streptophyta; class Magnoliopsida; order Asterales; family Asteraceae; genus Artemisia; species Artemisia tridentata. The sequence continues at coordinate 206,737,172 of CP139507.1, forward strand.
AATAAAGGCAACTCAATGCTTGGTATATCGTTACTTTTAAAAGTTGACCCATCATTTCATTTCGAGCATATGACAACGTAGCTCATTTTCATTTAAAACTTGAAACTTATGATCATCTGAGTTCATAAATGATTTACTTGTGGATTTTTACCCAAAGCAACTTGTTATTTACTTCATGAAGTACTAGTATTTATTTCAACTATCACTGTACACCTCTTGAATTTATTGAAAGAAAGTTATTTTCTATTAAACTCCACGAACTCACCAACCATTGTGTTGACATTTTAAGCATGTTTATCTCAGGTAATTAACGAAGCAGGACAAGACACGGAGCGGGCATCATATACTCTAATAAATAAAATGGTGTAAAATTAAATATGTCATTCCTCCCAAATTATCACACCTTTTTAACGGGATTTTCAAATCAGATAATTCACCTTTATAACAAAAGTATGATTTTGAATGACATATAACTTTCAAAACGCCTCTTCCAGGCCGTTTTCTGAAATTTTAACTTCGATCCTCACCGTAACACCCTAATTACATTTTCGCTGCCACAAAACAAATTAGGGGGTGTTACACAGTGCAAAAAATAAACTATGGTGGCCACTTCTACAACTGAAGCAGAATATGTGGCTGCTGCTAGTTGTTGTACTCAGGTTCTTTGGATTCAGAATCAGTTACTTGATTTTGGGTATAATTTCTTGAACACAATCATTTTCATAGACAATAGCAGTACAATGTGTATAATTAAAAATCCAGTTCAACATTCAAAAAATAAACTCAATGAAATTAGACATCACTTTATAAGAGATTGTCATGAAAAGAAGTTAGTTCAAGTTGTCAAAATTCATACAGATGACAACTTTGCTGACTTATTAACTAAAGGTTTTGATGTGGGGAGGTTTCAGTACTTGGTTACAGGTATTGGAATGCTTAACCCTTAAAGGTTCAATGTCTATGTGTTTTTGTTATAAAAAGGATTTTGTACTGCTAGTTGTGTCTGATAAAAACTGCTATGTATAGTTTGTACTGATTGTACAATTTTGGTACTGCTTATATAATCTTGTTAGTCGATTTTGATAACTTTCAAATAGAAAATCTTTATCTTGTGTTTTCTTTGGTTTTGGACTAATATTTACATGTTGAGAAAGCATTCTGAGATGGATTGTGTTTTAACTGTGTTATGTTTTGGACTGTATGGTGATTTTGGAACTTGAAGTGTGTAACCTTTGCACACCACAAATGGTAATTGGTTCACCATGTCTAACCCACATCAAGAACCAACTAGTCCAAAGCAAACGGTTTCTGGTAAAGACTTCTCAAATCCGTTTATGGTTGATAGTTTACCAAAAACTATATGGTTTTCAACTCACCATACTTCACAGCAAAGAGTTGACTAGTCCAAAGCAAACGGCTCTTGGTAAAGACACATCAAATCTGTTGATAGCTGATAGTTTGCTAAAAACTATAAATGGGCAGTAATGTTTTCAAATCCAATATTGATTTATACTGCTCTTTTAAAAAATTTGATCAAAAGTTTATACTGCTCTTTGATATTTTTTGATAAACAGTTTGTACTGCAAGTTCAAACTAGCTTTGGTACTGAGTCTATGCTCTATGATTCACCTCTCTTAGGAAGTAACACATCTGGAAGTGATGAGAGCAGTTTGAAACTAAACAGAATTGATGGAAACTTGTACAAATTGTCTCGAAAGGTGATCATATTGACGGCTGAGCTCAAGTGATGGTGAGGATTCTTCCAAACAGGGGAGGAAAATTGTTCATATCAGTTTGATCAAGTCTTGTTGTTTAGTTGATTCAAGATAATTATGAGACTCAGAGGAGGATACAGATTTGAAGACAGGCTTCCTACAAAGAGAAGATTCATGCAGGGAAGATTCAAAGAATGAATGATATTGATGAAGTTAAAAGTGCTGGAGTACTTGCTGTTATGCTGTTACGGTTTCTTAAAAGCTTAAATGTGAATAAAATACAGAAGTGATTCAAAATCAAAGATAAGTTTTTGAAAGAATCCCCTCCCCCCATTATCAATGTTGGAGTTTAATTTGAAAAACTTAGTGATTTGCAGAGAAATCATAAGTTTAGGGGAGGATTGTTGGGTATTAAACCAACAGTTAGTACTGCTAGGTATAAAGTTACAACTGGTGAAGATTAACACTAACAGTACTAAGTCAGTTAGTACTGCTAGTATAGAAAGTTAGTACTGTTTATGTGATGAAGACAGAAACGAGTGAAGATATATATAGAATAGATTTGATGTATATCTTATATTTATAGATTGATACGAATATTAGTTTACTTGTAAAGGACTCCTTGTTCTATAAAAGGAGATCCTAGGTTAGGGTTTTAGTAATGAGAAAATACGTGAAAGCTTCAAGGTTGTGTAACCCTAGTGATATTGTAGATCACTCGTATTATTAATATTGAAGCTATTTGGTTGTTTTAATCATTGTTTTCATACTTTCACTACAATCATATACATCACAACACACATAATCTTCTAAGTGCTTTGTAGTAAATTCTGCGTGCTACTTAGCATATACTCAAAGTATCTCTAACACAAGGCGTGTGTTTAGATCCTCTCAAGTTTCCAGAAAATTTGTACAAGTTTCAATCAATTCTGTTTAGTTTCAAACTGCTCTCTTCACTTCCAGATGTGTTACCTCCTGAGAGAGGTGAATCATAGAGCATAGACTCAGTACCAAAGCTAGTTTGAACTTGCAGTACAAACTGTTTATCAAAAAATTTCAAAGAGCAGTATAAACTTTTGAGCAAAATTTTTGAAAGAGCAGTATAAACACAATATTGGATTTGAAAACATTACTGCCCATTTATAGTTTTTACTAAACTATCAGGTATCAACGGATTTGATGTGTCTTTACCAAGAGCCGTTTGCTTTTGACTAGTCAACTCTTTGCTGTGAAGTATGGTGAGTTGAAAACCATATAGTTTTTGGTAAACTCTCAACCATAAACGGATTTGAGATGTCCTTGCCAGAAACCGTTTGCTCTGGACTAGTTGGTTCTTGATGTGAGTTAGATATGGTGAACCAATTACCATTTGTGGTGTGCAAAGGTTACACACTTCAAGTTCCAAAATCACCATACTGTCCAAAACATAACATAGTTAAAACACAATCCATCTCAGAATGCTTTCTCAACCTGTAAATATTAGTCCAAAACCAAAGAAAACACAAGACAAAGTATTTTCTATTTGATAGTTATCAAAATCGACTAACAAGATTATATAAGCAGTACCAAATTGTACAATCAGTACAAACTATACATAGCAGTTTTTATCAGACACAACTAGCAGTACAAAATCCTTTTTATAACAAAAACACTTAGACATTGAACCTTTAAGGGTTGAGCATTCCAATACATGTAACCAAGTACTGAAACCTCCCCACATCAAAACCTTTAGTTAATAAGTCAGCAAAGTTGTCATCTGTATGAATTTTGACAACTTGAACTAACTTCTTTTCATGACAATCTCTTATAAAGTGATGTCTAATTTCAATGTGTTTAGTTTTTGAATGTTGAACTGGATTTTTAATTATACACATTGTACTGCTATTGTCTATGAAAATGATTGTGTTCAAGAAATTATACCCATAATCAAGTAACTCATTCTGAATCCAAAGAACCTGAGCACAACAACTAGGACCTGCTGTAACATCCCGACCCGACAAGGGTAGAGATGTCACAACAATGGTGACATATCAGAAACATACACAAGCATAAATCTTCAATAATACAAAGGAGTACAAAGGTTACAAGGAAATTTCAAGGAAATACAAAATTACAAAGGAATAAAAACTAAGTCTGAAAATAAAACTTCTTCTAGTCATCTCTATAACAAAATAACTATCACAGTGTAGTCTTCTAAGTCCAATGGTACTCTCCGCTCATACCCAGCTTCCTACTAAAACCTGCCGTAGGAAAAGAAATGCGGATGAGCTACGAGAGCTCAGTGAACCGATATAACGGTAACAAAGCAGTAATAAAGAATAGTAAAGAGTGTCAGAAATATATGTCATGCAGATATAATCAGAATCAAAGGATAAATAAAGGAGTAAGGATAAAGGATAGGGAATAATAAGTAGGTAAAGGTAAAAGGAAATAGTGCAAGGTATAATAATGGTCAAAGGTAAGTAATGTATATGGTAAAGGTAAACAGTAATCCACCACGAGCCCAGAAACAGAGATATAATATATATAACCATGCCATCATCATCAATCAGAGGGGTGTCCTCTCAGTAACCAGATAATATGAGGGGTGTCCTCATGTATCAAATGGAGTAGCTAGCTCCCAGAGGTTGTGAAAGACGTGTATCGCACACACCATCAGACACCAGAAATATAACAGATAATATAAACAGATAACAGAAACAGAACAAATCTAGGATGCATCCATACGCCCCAGGTGGCCAGAGTCTACCAATACACACCAGATAAAATAAAGTCAGGGACGGGACAGGTCATCACTCTCCTGCCCTAGAGTCATGCCATCGGTGCATCAATGACATGGACATGAAACCCTCATGCCTAGTAAGGTGGCTCGGGTATCAAACCGTAGGTCAAAGGTCAAGTATCATGTCAATATTAGGTGGTATATCAAAAGGTTCAGATTATAAGGTCCATGTCAGATGTTACAGAAGTGTATATCAGAGGTTCAGAAATCAGATAGGTTTATATCAGAGTTTATAACAATGTTCAAGTCCAGGTCCAGAAATAGTATATCAGATTAATGCTTATATCAAAGTTCAAATTAAGTTTCAAAACAAGAGTTTATAACCAGGTTTAAAATAAGGTTCAAATCAAGGTTCAATAGGTCATATTAAAAGTTCATAATCAAAATGGTCTATAGGTTCATAGAGAAGATTTTTAATTCAAAGGTTTCATATTAAACTTGTATTTAGAAGAATCTTTCAGTGACTTTCGTAAAATGATGCTTAGTAAAACCTTTTTATAATGATAGTCTTTAAAAGAGATTTTCATAAAACCTTTAGTGCAGTTCCAATTCAAAAATTGGTATAACATCGTAATCAAAACTTTTCTCAAAAACCTTTTCATATTATCAAGGAAAGTTTCCAATTTCAGTTAAAATGTCAAAATGAATCTTCAGGGTATTCAGAGGTTTGCATATTCAGGTCACAAGATGAAGAACGAATCATGTCAAGTATCAAAGGAATAAGACAGGGTTCAGTTTATCAAGGGAACTCAGAATCAGATACCATATCAGGAAGGTTCATAATCAAATTCTTATAACAAGGTTCTAATCAGGGATTTATAAACAAGGGAATCATATGAAAGGTTCCAGTAAAGGGGATCATAGCAATGCCATCAATACAGGAACTGACAGATCAGAAAAATGAAAGAGATCATGAGAAACCTGTGAGAAGGTCAGAATATCTGTACCTTATACCGCAAGTACACAACAGAACAATAAGGGTCGGAAGCAAACTCCATCTTCAGCGGATCTACACGAATTCATGATTGTCTTATTATTAGTTTGTTTAATTCGGATTACTTATTTTAGTCGGCTTTCTATTTTTAGCAACTTTTCCTTTTTAGGTAACTTTCTAGAAATAGCAACTTTCCTTAATTAGCAGGTTTCCAGAATTAACAGATTTCCATATTTAACAAGATACTATTATTACATAGTAGGTTAAGTCCTTATTTACAGATTATTATGGGATTAAGGTATATTTTATCAAGTTGCAAAACTTTAGGGTTAATTATGACAGATTTTCATATTTTAGGGTTTTAAATGCAAATATTCTGAATTCAAAGGTCTAACATGAAAATACTTTAAGTTACTGATTTAAATACTCATTTTATTCAGAATGACATCCTAATCCCTTTAGTTTCACAGATTATAGTTTATACCCCTCTAGTTTCAATATTTACAAAACAAACCCTAGATTTACATAATTCATGATTTAATCCCTGTAATATCCATATTTACCAAACAAGCATATTATTTTACAAAATTACAGAATGTAACCTCAGAATTAAGTATAGTACGAATCAGACCCTCAGAATTCAGAAATTACACATTTGGTCCCTTAACTTTACAAAACTTATAATTCAAATCATAATTTAATAACAATTACATATTAAGCCCATAAATACTCAAATTTACACATTACACCTTTAATATCAGTATTTACACGAGACACCTTCAAGTTTCCAGAATTTACACTTTTAGTCCCTCTATTTTAATTTATTTCAATTCGACACAATATAATTAACAATTTACATTTTAAATCCATAAGTTACATATTTTACGTAAAACACCCCCATGTTATATTTTATTCAAATCAATCCCAATCTATAGTCTATTACAAAAATAGCCCACGAGTTTCATAATTTACAAAACGTCCCCTTCCTCTTTTAAAAATCAATCGGTAACACAAATAAATCACCAAACCCTAACCCTAATTTCCCAAATCATTTTCCCATCATTATTCCATCATTGTATCATTAATTTGTCCAGATCTAACCCAAAATATAAAACCCTAGGTCGCTCGTTAGATTTTTAATCCATTTACACGTTTTCATTAAAACCCGATTAGAACAAGAATTTTGACAAGGCCATATTAGAATATAATAATTCGAATGAACATTTTTCCCAAATCATATATATAACATAGAATCCAAATAAAATATGATTCACACCCAGAAAATTCGTATTGTATATTTTAGGATTTACGTATGTTTTAACCCTTTTAATTTAGAACGATCGATCTAAGCTTCCATAAATTGTAAAAAAAAATTTCCCATGCCTTATGATTCATATAATGTTCGAATAAAATAAACACATTAGTCAGAAAAATAGTATAACTTGTTTTGGAATTTATGCTCGTTTTACACTTTTATAATTCATTCGACCCTTTTAAACTTGCATGATTCGAATCCTACATTTTATCTGAGTCTTATATATTGAAATAAACATAAGAAAAATACCAGATCAAAGCTTGAACATGTAGATGAGTCGTGAAGGTTTTGAAACCCTCGGATGCAATTTACGACCAATCAAAATTCTTAGCGACCAAACGAGCGACCTACAGATCCCAAGGCTATTTTTCCTAGCCTTCTTGAATGATGATTAACACCGTAAAAATAGTTCAAGACCTCCAGAAAATCGAATTAGTTTGATATGGATTTTAGTGTGTGTTTATGTTTATTCGGCTAGGGTTTTTTTTTAATAATTAAAAGAGGGTTAGCTAAATAAGGGTGATAAAGCCGAGTATAAGGAAAGAAAATGGCTAGAATTTCGGTTTGGGTGTGACCAAATCAATTGGTTTCAAAATCTTGATCATTTCCTTCTTTATACTTGATTTATTTTGGTTTTATTTGATTTATAAGGATTTAATAACAATAATAACATGTATAATGAAAATTTCGGCCCACATGACATATTTGTGTGATTTTGAATTTTTATATACTTTCAAAATATTAAAATATAATTACCAAAATTATTTGGCTTCATATCTTGATCATTCCCGAAAGTTTAGGACTAATTCAGTACTTTATATGTTTATTAATACCTTTTTTAGATTATAAGGGCATTTTGGTCTTTTTACATGTTTTAGATTTATGGGTTTTACAACTCTTCCCCTCTAACAAAAAAATTTCGTCCTTGAAATTTGAAATCGCATGATGAAACGAAGTCGTAGCAAAACGCAACAGATCATCATAATATTCTCATGCCCGAGGAGGTTCTTCCAAAAGATCTTCAGACCAAAAGTTTCTCATGAGTCATATCAAAACGAGGTGGGTTCAGATTCCTCAGAAGGAGGCAAATTAGGTTGATTTAGAACAAAAGATCCATGGACGATGGAATACGAACAAGATTTCAAATCAAATTGACTGTGTCAACAGTATAGAGCTCTTCAAAGAGTTTTCAAGATTCATAACTGAGGTCAACAGAATGCAGAACGAGAGTCCAAACTCATCCAGATATCTAGTGAATGGAAACAGAGTATACGCATAGGTAAAATGAACCTAATGTCCCACTAATCACGGATAAACCAACGGAGATCAGATTCTAAACTTCTTAGGTACTCCTCAAGATCTCTGATGGTCACAATGAGTGCACGTTATGCGGTCTAAGTATTATCACGTTGATCAGGCGTCATAATACCAGTACCACATAAATATGCCTTCATAATGATCATACTTAATCTCGAGTCGTAAGCAAAATAACCTATCTTAATCCACCTAGTACCTCTATAATCTCAGAGGTCAACAGAATTGAATGTCATAGTCCAGAGGAAAACAAAACTATTCGCACGAGTATCGGAATCACAGAATTTCCTAGCAGAAGTAAGGTACGCTGTCACAAGCATCAGATTTTCCACATTTCGCCAAATTTCCTCAAAACAAGGCCATCATCGAACATACGAAAAATAAACACGGAACTGATATGCTTTTAGGGTACTTAAATCATTAGAGGATCTTATCACGATATCACGAAACTTAAGGGAGTCAACGGAAATGAAAACTAATCGTCAATAACTTCGGTTTTCACAGAATCAATTCTTCCAAATCTAAAAGGTCTGTTTCAAAATTCCGCTCATTCAACATCTCCAATCTTTTCAAGTCCGGTTAATCTGTCTTCGTCTGTCCATCAGTCGGGAAGTGAAACCAAGATCGGGAACTTGTGTCTGGTTCGTCGAGCCTCCTGCAGTTCTTCTTGGAATGTGATGGGGTAATGTGAATTTCTGGCACGATCTTTAAGTTTCTTCATCATCCAGTCTGCTTCCGCCCTCAATTCATCTTAGTACAACCAAGATAAATAGGGAAGTGAGACTGTACGTCTTCATCAGCTCCAGGTTCGCCGTCTTTCTTCTGCATCGTCAATACTTCTGTCTTGTAAGGAATGTTTTCACTCTTCAGGGTAGTCACCGCTGTTGTCAACTCTAGGTCAGGTAGTGAAGTAATACTTCTGATGCATTTCTAGTTGTCTTGATGCATACGCAAAACCTTCTGAGTCTCTTTCTGAAATGTCTCAAAATTTGTTCCGTCTGAAGGTATGGAAACAAATTTCTATTTCAGCTTTCCAAAACTCCGTTCTCAATCAGACTAAGCTGTTTCTCTCTGGTCACGAAATTTATCAAGGGTAACGCAAGTTGTAAACGTCTTCAGAATTCTGATGCAAGGTTCAAAAGATTTTAGTTTACCATTTTGTTATCGGTCTTGACCATTCGGTGATAGTTTCAAAATTTGCGGGATTTAAAAGGGATATTCTCAATCAAGAAAAACCGTTGCCTGAACAGATATCAATCTCTCAGAATGCACAAGTGATCGGAAATTTTCTCACAAAGTGCAAAAATGATTCTCATGTTCTTCTTTGTCTCCGAAATGTACTAATAAGTCATACAATGACCATTTGTCCAAGTACTCATGAGCCGACATCATTTATCAAATTTACAGAATAGTCAGAGCTTTAGCTAATACTATTAGCGTCATAAACCGTCATATCAGTCGTTACAAATACGGACAGCGATCTCAAGAATAACCTCAATTCATATTTCCATCTGAAGGAAACTTCGCGCTCTGAAATTGAATAGATACAAAATCGTTTCAGGGTGGAGAAATAAGAGTTCCAAATAGCAATACAGTTCAGCTTCCAGAAATCAATACATATCTCCTGTCATCATTCTTCTTTATCGCGAACAACACTGAAATATGCCAAGAAAATGCTCTTAAGCAAACTTACTTCACACTCCGGTGGAAAACTTGGTGGTTCAATCAGAAATCGTGTTTCAGAAAATTCAGGGTGCCAAGTATTCTCAAGGTAAGGTTCATTCATTGTTGTACGAAATGGGTTCAAGGAAAACTTCATAATCGCGAACATAACACACGAATCTCCAGAGTAATAATGATAGTCCAGAGTTTAACAATCGGTAATCATGGTAGAGAGTTCAAAATTGCTTCAAACGTCAAAGGTGAGACATAGGAGGATAGTTGTCAAACAACCAATCGTTTATCAGAATAACATTAGGGTTAACAGTCCACAGAAAGACAGATCAACAAAGCAAATCTTATCGTCCAAAATGAGAGGAAAACATTCTTATACTCGTGGTTAAACACCACAAGACTTCTCATAGGGACAGAGATGGTTAAGACGAAATCAAATGGTGTCAGAAAATTCATATATGCTTATCAAAACAAGAGACAATTAACAGAAGGTATCAAATGCTTATCAAAAGCAAAAGACAAATAACAGAAAGTGTCAAGTACGTCATCGCCAAGGAGATTTTCAGAATGCCCGTAGAGGCATCAAAATGATTAACAGAAGGATCAGAGGTCAGAGTCAGACTCTGCAGACAAGGATCAAATAGTGTCAGGCAATTACTATGCGGTTCTTAATACCTTCGAGATTTATTTAGGTTCAGATCTTAGGTAGTGCAGAGCATAAGCTTTCAATTTCGAAAAGTGGTATTAACAGACTTTAATCAAAAGCAAGGCACGAATCAGAGTGATGCGGAAGCAAAGATACTTAAACAAATTCCTTAAAGTCTACCCATTCCTCACTGGTCAAAACTTAAGTTCATATCAAGAAATCCTAAAGCAAGTTCTCAGGGTGTTCTCCTATGTTCTTATAGTGGAAGCCTAATGGTCCAGAACTCACAGGTCAAGGGTAAATGTATTACGAGTCGCAGCCTGTCGCTCTGATACCATAAATTGTAACACCCCGACCCGACAAGGGTAGATATGTCACAACAATGGTGACATATCAGAAACATACACAAGCATACATGTTCAATAATACAAAGGAGTACAAAGGTTACAAGGAAATTTCAAGGAAATACAAAATTACAAAGGAATAAAAACTAAGTCTGAAAATAAAACTTCTTCTAGTCATCTCTATAACAAAATAACTATCATAGTGTAGTCTTCTAAGTCCAATGGTACTCTCCGCTCATACCCAGCTTCCTACTAAAACCTGCCGCAGGAAAAGAAATGTGGCTGAGCTACGAGAGCTCAGTGAACAGATATAACGGTAACAAAGCAGTAATAAAGAATAGTACAGAGTGTCAGAAATATATGTCATGCAGATATAATCAGAATCAAAGGATAAATAAAGGAGTAAGGATAAAGGATAGGGAATAATAAGTAGGTAAAGGTAAAAGGAAATAGTGCAAGGTATAATAATGGTCAAAGGTAAGTAATGTATATGGTAAAGGTAAACAGTAATCCACCACGAGCCCAGAAACAGAGATATAATATATATAACCATGCCATCATCATCAATCAGAGGGGTGTCCTCTCAGTAACCAGATAATATGAGGGGTGTCCTCATGTATCAAATGGAGTAGCTAGCTCCCAGAGGTTGTGAAAGATGTGTATCGCACACACCATCAGTCACCAGAGATATATCAGATAATATAAACAGATAACAGAAATAGAACAAATCTAGGATGCATCCATAAGCCCCAGGTGGCCAGAGTCTACCAATACACACCAGATAAAATAAAGTTAGGGACGGGACAGGTCATCACTCTTCTGCCCTAGAGTCATGCCATCGGTGCATCAATGACATGGACATGAAACCCTCATGCCTAGTGAGGTGGCTCGGGTATCAAACCGTAGGTCAAAGGTCAAGTATCATGTCAATATCAGGTGGTATATCAAAAGGTTCAGATTATAAGGTCCATGTCAGATGTTACAGAAGTGTATATCAGAGGTTCAGAAATCAGATAGGTTTATATCAGAGTTTATAACAATGTTCAAGTCCAGGTCCAGAAATAGTATATCAGATTAATGCTTATATCAAAGTTCAAATTAAGTTTCAAAACAAGAGTTTATAACCAGGTTTAGAATAAGGTTCAAATCAAGGTTCAATAGGTCATATTAAAAGTTCATAATCAAAATGGTCTATAGGTTCATAGAGAAGATTTTTAATTCAAAGGTTTCATATTAAACTTGTATTTAGAAGAATCTTTCAGTGACTTTCATAAAATGATGCTTAGTAAAACCTTTTTATAAAGATAGTCTTTAAAAGAGATTTTCATAAAACCTTTAGTGCAGTTCCAATTCAAAAATTGGTATAACATCGTAATCAAAACTTTTCTCAAAAACCTTTTCATATTATCAAGGAAAGTTTCCAATTTCAGTTAAAATGTCAAAATGAATCTTCAGGGTATTCAGAGGTTTGCATATTCAGGTCACAAGATGAAGAACGAATCATGTCAAGTATCAAAGGAATAAGACAGGGTTCAGTTTATCAAGGGAACTCAGAATCAGATACCATATCAGGAAGGTTCATAATCAAATTCTTATAACAAGGTTCTAATCAGGGATTTATAAACAAGGGAATCATATGAAAGGTTCAAGTAAAGGGGATCATAGCAATGGCATCAATGCAGGAACTGACAGATCAGAAAAATGAAAGAGATCATGAGAAACCTGTGAGAAGGTCAGAATATTTGTACCTTATACCGCAAGTACACAACAGAACAATAAGGGTCGGAAGCAAACTCCATCTTCAGCGGATCTACACGAATTCATGATTGTCTTATTAATAGTTTGTTTAATTCGGATTACTTATTTTAGTTGGCTTTCCATTTTTAGCAACTATTCCTTTTTAGGTAACTTTCTAGAAATAGCAACTTTCCTTAATTAGCAGGTTTCCAGAATTAACAGATTTCCATATTTAACAAGATACTATTATTACATAGTAGGTTAAGTCCTTATTTACAGATTATTATGGGATTAAGGTATATTTTATCAAGTTGCAAAACTTTAGGGTTAATTATGACAGATTTTCATATTTTAGGGTTTTAAATGCAAATATTCTGAATTCAAAGGTCTAACATGAAAATACTTTAAGTTACTGATTTAAATACTCATTTTATTTAGAATGACATCCTAATCCCTTTAGTTTCACAGATTATAGTTTATACCCCTCTAGTTTCAATATTTACAAAACAAACCCTAGATTTACATAATTCATGATTTAATCCCTGTAATATCCATATTTACCAAACAAGCATATTATTTTACAAAATTACAGAATGTAACCTCAGAATTAAGTATAGTACGAATCAGACCCTCAGAATTGAGAAATTACACATTTGGTCCCTTAACTTTACAAAACTTATAATTCAAATCATAATTTAATAACAATTACATATTAAGCCCATAAATACTCAAATTTACACATTACACCTTTAATATCAGTATTTACATGAGACACCTTCAAGTTTCCAGAATTTACACTTTTAGTCCCTCTATTTTAATTTATTTCAATTCGACACAATATAATTAACAATTTACATTTTAAATCCATAAGTTACATATTTTACGTAAAACACCCCCATGTTATATTTTATTCAAATCAGTCCCAAACTATAGTGTATTACAAAAATAGCCCACGAGTTTCATAATTTACAAAACGTCCCCTTCCTCTTTTAAAAATCAATCGGTAACACAAATAAATCACCAAACCCTAACCCGAATTTCCCAAATCATTTTCCCAACATTATTCCATCATTATATCATTAATTTTTCTAGAGCTAACCCAAAATATAAAACCCTAGGTCGCTCGTTAGATTTTTAATCCATTTACACGTTTTCATTAAAACCCGATTAGAACAAGAATTTCGACAAGGCCGTATTAGGTTATAATAATTCGAATGAATATTTTTCCCAGATCATATATATAACATAGAATCCAAATAAAATATGATTCACACCCAGAAAATTCGTATTGTATATTTTAGGATTTACGTATGTTTTAACCCTTTTAATATAGAACGATCGATCTAAGCTTCCATAAATCGTAAAAACATTTAGCCCAGGCCTTATGATTCATATAATGTTCGAATAAAATAAACAAATCACTCAAAAAAATCGTATAATTTGTTTTTGAATTTATGCCCGTTTTACACTTTTATAATTCATTCGACCCTTTTAAACTTGCATGATTCGAATCCTACATTTTATCTGAGTCTTATATATTGAAATAAACATAAGAAAAATACCAGATCAAAGCTTGAACGTGTAGATGAGTCGTGAAGGTTTTGAAACCCTCGGATGCAATTTACGACCAATCAAAATTCTAAGCGACCAAACGAGCGACCTACAGATCCCAAGGCTATTTTTCCTAGCCTTCTTGAATGATGATTAACACCGGAAAAATAGTTCAAGACCTCCAAAAAATCGAATGAGTTTGATATGGATTTTAGTGTGTGTTTATGTTTATTCGGCTAGGGTTTTTTTTTAATAATTAAAAGAGGGTTAGCTAAATAAGGGTGATAGAACCGAGTATAGGGAAAGAAAATGGCTGGAATTTTGGTTTGGGTGTGACCAAATCAATTGGTTTCAAAATCTTGATCATTTCCTTCTTTATACTTGATTTATTTTGGTTTTATTTGATTTATAAGGATTTAATAACAATAATAACATGTATAATGAAAATTTCGGCCCACATGACATATTTGTGTGATTTTGAATTTTTATATACTTTCAAAATATTAAAATATAATTACCAAAATTATTTGGCTTCATATCTTGATCATTCCCGAAAGTTTAGGACTAATTCAGTACTTTATACGTTTATTAATACCTTTTTAAGATTATAAGGGCATTTTGGTCTTTTTACATGTTTCAGATTTTTGGGTTTTACACCAGCCACATATTCAGCTTCAGTTGTAGAAGTGGCCACCATAGTTTGCTTTTTACACTGCCATGAGATAAGTCTGCATCCCATAAACTGACAACCACCAGTTGTAGACTTCCTATCCATACTAGCACCAGCATAATCACTGTCTGAATATGCCACCAAATCAAATGAAGAGTCTTTAGGATACCACAGACCTAAGTTTGGTTGACCTTTAAGATACCTAAATATTCTCTTCACTGCAGTCAAATGAGACACCTTGAGAGAGACTTGAAATCTTGCACAAGCACATACTGCAAACATAATATCAGGTCTGGATGAGGTGAGATACATCAAAGACCCAATCATAGATCTGTTTATGTGCACATTCACAGCTTCACCAATTTGATCTTTCAAAAGCAAATGTGTCTCCTTATCAGCAGGTGTACTAGCAACTTTAGCATCTGTAAACTGAAACTTCCTCAATATTTCAGCTACATATTTGTCCTGAGAGATAAATATTCCTTCTGGTTTCTGCTGTACTTGTAGTCCAAAAAAGAAAGTAAGCTCACCCATAGAGCTCATCTGGAACTGATCTTTCATTAGCTTTTCAAACTCTTTGCACATCTCCTTTTTGGTAGAACCAATGATGATACCATCCACATATACTTGAACCAATAAGATATTACCCTTTTTCTTCTAGATAAAAAGTGTCTGATCAATTTTGCCTCTATGGAACCCATTCTTCAATAGATAATTAGCCAAAGTTCCATACCAAGCTCTTGGAACTTGATGCAATCCATAGAGAGCTTTTACTACCTTGTATACTTTGTCAGGATGATCAGGATCAATGAATCCTGGAGGTTGAGAAACATAAACCTCCTCATCAATGGTGCCATAAAGGAAAGCACTCTTCACATCCATCTAGTAGACCATGAAACCCATAAATGAAGCATAAGCTAGAAGAAGCCTTATTGCCTCAATTCTTGCAACAGGAGCAAAAACCTCTTCATAATCAATTCCCTCTTCCTGGGTATAGCCTGGAGCCACAAGCCTTGCCTTGTTCTTTATCGCTATACCTCTTTCATCTTTCTTGTTTCTGAATACCCACTTAGTACCATAACCCACATGCCTCTTGGAAAATCAACTAAGACCCATACCTTCTGAATCTTGAATTGCAGCAGTTCTTCTTGCATTGCTTCAACCCAACTTGAGTCTTCCAATGCCTTGAGCACATTCTTTAGTTCTATCTGTGATAGGAAGCACACAAACAAACATTCATTCTCATCTTCATGGTGTTTTTCTTCATACACAACACTGAGAAAACCATGATGATCTGGATCTTGTATCTGTCTTCTAGTCTTCACACCAGATTGTACATCTCCAATCACATTAGCAAGTGGATGATTCTTATGAACTGTAGTTTGGGGAGTAGAAGGAACTTCATAGTTAATTGGCATGTTGTGCAAACCAGCTCCAAATATATCAAAAGAATCCATTTGTGGAGCAGTAGTATGACTTGAACCAGCAGTAGGACCATTTGGCTCAGCAGTACTAACTCCATTTGTACTGCTTGTGGGAACTTCTGTTTCTTTACCATCTTGTCCACTGTTTTCACCAGCATTCTTCTCTCTATCATCATCCTTTGAAGAAGAAACACACAATGGACTGTCTTCCAAAATAGGCATCAAGATATGATCTTCATCAGAATCTTCTGAACCTGCATTATCATTAGTATTTGTACCTGTAACAGGCACATAATTCATAGATTCTGAAAGCCTATCAATATCAAAAATCCAATCTGGACCACTAGCTGCAACATTTGGTATATTCTCTTGAAACTCAATGTGCAGATTTTCCTCCACATGTCTGTTGCTCTTATTATACACCCTAAAAGCTTTACTATGCAAAGAATAACCAACAAAGAAACCCTCATCTGATTTCCCATCAAACTTCCCTAATTGGTCTTTGGTATTGAGAATAGTGACATGGCAACCAAAAGGTCTCATAAAGCTTAAGGCAGGTGTTCTACCTCTGAAAAGTTCATAAGCAGTCTTATTATGAGGGTGCACTACTTAAACCTTATTCTGAACATAACAAGTAGTACTAACTGCTTCAGCCCAAAATGAGATAGGTAATTTAGAATCAGCTAACATTGTCCTAGCAGCCTCTATTAGTGTCCTATTCTTTCTTTCAGCTACTCCATTTTGCTGTGGGTTTTAGCTACACTAAATTCTCTTTTAATACCCTTTTCTTTGCAAAACTCATCCTTAACTCTGTTTTTAAATTCTGTTCCCTTATCACATATGATTATTTTAACCTTCTTATCAGCTAGATTTTCTACCTCAATTATAAAGGACTTAAGGATCTCACTAGTTTCATCCTTAGTTCTCAAAAAGAAAACCCATGTAAACCTGGAATAATCATCAGTAATAACCAGACAATACCTTTTATGATTCAACCTACTAACAAAAGTAGGACCAAACAAGTCCATATGAGGCATGTATAAAGCTTGAGATTAAAGTTAAGAACCTTGGGCTTACAAGAAGCTCGGTGTTGTTTACCCTTATTGCAAGAAACACATGTTTGGTCATTTTGAAAAATTTTTATTGGGTAAACCTCTTACCAAACCATATTTTGCAATCCTATTAATGGTTTTGAAATTTACTTGACCAAGCCTTCTATGCCATAACATTGACTCATCCAGTGTGGCTTTTGCAACAAGGAAAGTAAGACCTTCTTTGGGAACAAGCTTATTCATCTCAACACTGTATGTGTTACCCTTTCTGGGGATTTTAAGCAATACTTGACTTTCATCAGGTAGCTTAAAGTCAGGAGAAAGAATAAGACAATCAGTATCAGTAAAAAGAACCTTGTTCTGTTTGTCACAAATTTGTGACACACTAAAAAGGTTGTACTTAAGCTCTGGTACAAAATACACATTTTGAAAGTCAAGATTACCAGTTTTAATAATACCTTTACCAATAATCCTACCACCAACACCTCCTCCAAAGATAACAGGTCCTCCATCCAGAGCTGTAAAATCTGAAAGGTATGACATGTTACCAGTCATGTGCCTTGAACATCCACTATCTAAGTATCCTCTATCTTTTCCATCTTTTGTAGGATGTTCCTGAACACAAAGTAAAGGAATTAGTTCCTTTTGGGGACCCAAGCCATCACTGACTTGGATCTGCCTCGTGCATCAATATAATTATATTTATTGAAAGTCATTGATGCACCATTGGGTTTGGTAGGTTTCCATACCCAACGTGCTGAGGCCTTCACAGCATTTCCCCATTAACCCTTAATAACATTCATATGCCTAGCAGTAGGAATTGCTGGCCTAGCAGTAGAAACTGCTGACCTAGCAGTAGAAACTGCTTGCTTGACATGTTTGACATTTGGCATCCATTTTTTATTATACAAGGGTGTTTTCTTTAAAAAGGGCCTGTTTACTATTTGTGCATGATTGTAATGATTTGAATATGGTTTTGTACTTGAAACAGTTTGTTTGTAATTAAAACACTTGTTTGGTCTAGCAGTAGAAACTGATTTGATGCCAGACTTCAACATAACTACTCTGGGTGTCATTTTAAGATTTACATTAGGGTGAGTCAATCTAGTAGGACTGTTCTGATTCACCCTAGCATTGGTATTCCCATTCACCTTTGAACTCCCAAAAACCTTCTTTTTCCATGGATTTGAGTCACAATATGCAGCCAAATGATCAAAATTACCACACACAAAACATACTTTATTTTGCATAACAAACTCATCACCAAGTTGTTGAGATTTTAAGTTATTTCAGTTCCTTTGATTGCCCCTAGGAACTGAAGATCTATTTTTAGACCTATACATCTTAGCATATCTAACAGTATTCCTAACTGGTTTTGCATTTTCATTTTTAACCACTTTAGGAACATGTTTTACTTCTAACTTAACCTCATATTTATTCTCATACACAACTTCATTGGTCTTAACCTCAGACATAACTTCTTCAACTAAAGATGTATCACTTGCACTTTCTAAAGAATCCTCAGCCTTAACAAATTTAGTAGGACTCTCATTGGTTTTAGGACCATATCCAGGAAATTCAATATCCTTAAACTCCTTTAAGCCAGTATGAGCTAAGTCAATTCCTGGAAGTACAAACATTCCTCTATTGGGGGGTGCAACAGACTTATATCCTAGACCAGATTTAGCTTTATTTACCAGTTGACTCTCTATTAATTTCTGAACTCCTTTTGATGTATATTGAAGAGTGTCAACACTTAACTGTATGTTTTCCTTTTCTTTCTTAAGTTTTTCTAGTTCATACGTAAGTCCACTCATCTTATCATCGCTAAGCTGCAAATCTCTTTTTAAGAAATCTATATCGTCTGTAAAGTTTGAGTCATTCTGTCTATAAAAAGTAAGTTGCTCTTCTAAAACAGTTATCCCTCTTTTATGATTTGAAAGACTGAAGTTTACTTCATTAAATTCTATTCTAAGATTATCATATTGTTTCTTAAGAGACTCATATTCTTTCAAAGCATGACAAGAATTAGAACACTTTTTAACCTCATGTACCTCTGAGTCAGAGAAGGCCATCAATCCCAAGTTGGCTGGTTCCTCCTCTTCTTCCATGAAGCTCCAGTCAAAGCCAGCTCCATCAACAACTACCATTGCCTTGGAAGAAGTCTCCTCCACATTCACTGTTCTCCTGTTTCCCTGTTGACTTTTGTACCCTTTACCCTTGTTGTCTAGGGTTTCTGTATTCTCTGGCAAAATGTCCCATCTTGTGACAATTATAACATTCCACCTTCGATTTGTCATAGCCAGCAACATCTCCTCCACTGAGAGTAAGCTTCTTTCTAGTCCTTTGAAAGTACTTCTTGGCCCTAATGCTTATCAAAGCCATTTGCCACTTCAAGTCCATTGCTTCCAAGTCATCTTCATCAATTTGAAGAAGATCTTCATTGTAGATTTGAGACCCACTGGATTGCTCTGACACAAAAGCATAGATAGTTTCATCACTCAAGCTAGCAGTGCTAGTTTTTGTACTAGCAGTACTAACTTTAGGGCTAGCAGTACAAACATCTTGATCATCTTCAGTACTGCTATTGCAAGGGGAAGACAAAAATGCCATGTTTCCTAACATAGAACTGGTGCTTCCAGTCTTTTTCACCTTTTGTTCAACAATCTTAAGATTGTTGTACAACTCATTAAGTGTCATCTTCTCCAGTTCAGGCTTGTTGCTCCAAACAACAACATGGGTGTTCCATTCAGCAGACAAGCTATTGAGAAACTTCATGTTCAGGTCTTCTTGTGGAATCAGTATCTTCAACCCAGCAAGTTGGCTTAAAATCCTCTATAGCCTGTTAAAGACATGATCAAGGGTTTCAGTGCTTGTGGCACTAAAATTTTCATAGCTTTGCTTCAGCAGTGTTCTTTGTGCCTTCTTAATGGCTTCATTACCACCAAACCTCTCTACAATTGCTGCAAAAAGTGTTTTTGCAGTCTCATAATGACTGAAGTTCAACACCTGATCATTGGGAATTGCCATGAGTAACAAACTCTTGGCTTTGAGATCATTCTTCTTCTTGATCCTTTCATCATTGGTGACTGGTTCAGTGTTGAGTTTAGTAGTTTTGGTACCATCAGCAAGTGTTTCTTCAGAAGTGGTTGGTTTAAAAGAATCACCATGCAAAATGATATCCCATAGTGCATAATCTTGCACCATGAAGTACTGCTCAATTTTGAGCCTCCAGAGATCATATTCGTTTTGTTTGAGCATTGGTAGTTTGGTAAGGATTGAGGTTTATGAAGTTTCCATGTCCATCTTCCGTTCTTCTGGATCTTCTAATTCAAAGTATCAGAACCTGGCTCTGATACCACTTGAGAGGATCTAAACACACGCCTTGTGTTAGAGATACTTTGAGTATATGCTAAGTAGCACGCGGAATTTACTACAAAGCACTTAGAAGATTATGTGTGTTGTGATGTATATGATTGTAGTGAAAGTATGAACACAATGATTAAAACAACCAAATAGCTTCAATATTAATAATACGAGTGATCTACAATATCACTAGGGTTACACAACCTTGAAGCTTTCACGTATTTTCTCATTACTAAAACCCTAACCTAGGATCTCCTTTTATAGAACAAGGAGTCCTTTACATGTAAACTAATATTCGTATCAATCTATAAATATAAGATATACATCAAATCTATTCTATATATATCTTCACTCATTTCTGTCTTCATCACATAAATAGTACTAACTTTCTATACTAGCAGTAGTAACTAACTTAGTACTGTTAGTGTTAATCTTCAGCAGTTGTAACTTTATACCTAGCACTACTAACTGTTGGTTTAATTCCCAACAATCGATTACCCAGATAGTATCACAACCACTAGCTGTTCTTGGTAACTTAGTGATGAAGTCCATGGTGATCCACTCCCATTTCCAAATAGGGAGTTTAGGTTGTATCAATAACCCTGACGGTCTCTGATGTTCAGCCTTCTCCTTCGCACATGTTAAGCACTTGTTGACATACAGGGCTATTTCGGCCTTCATGTTAGGCCACCAATACAGTTTCTTCAGGTCTTGGTACATTTTATCAGATCCGGGATGAATGGAGTATTTTGATTTATGCGACACATGCATAATCAACTCACGAATTCCTCCGTAGAGTGGTACCCAGCTTCTGTCTCCAAAGCATAAGGTTCCATCGGAACGCTTTACGAATCCATTTTCGTTTTCTACCATCTCTTAGAGGTTTTTGTGTGGTCGGTTTTCTTCCTTTAACGCTTCAGCTTGGGCTTCAAAAATTTGAGATGGTAACGGTGAACTAATAGTCATTCCCAAGGATCTGACTCGCAAAGATGGTATTCTTTCCTTCCGACTAAGAGCATCAGCAACAACGTTTGCCTTACCGGGATGATAGCGAATTTTGCAATCGTAATCAATGAGCAGTTTTAACTAGCGACGCTGTCTCATGTTTAGCTCTTTCTGGTCCAAGATATGTTGCAAACTCTTATGGTCGGTATACACTATGCACTTCGTGTCGTACAGGTAATGTCTCCATATTTTGAGTGCGAATACTACTGCACCCAGTTCCAAATCATGAGTTGTGTAGTTTTTCTCATGGGTCTTGAGCTATCGCGAAGCATATGCTATCACCTTCTCCCGTTGCATCAGGACAGCTCCTAACCCTTTGTGCGAGGCGTCGCAGTACACGACGAAATCCTCGCTTCCTTCAGGTAGGGCTAGGATAGGTGCGCTACACAACTTTTCTTTCAAAAGTTGAAACGCTTCTTTTTCATCTTCTCCCCATTCGTACTTTACATTCTTCTGAGTCAGCTTAGTTAGGGGCTTGGCTAT
This sequence comes from Artemisia tridentata subsp. tridentata, assembly GCA_021014915.2. Lineage (NCBI taxonomy): Eukaryota > Viridiplantae > Streptophyta > Magnoliopsida > Asterales > Asteraceae > Artemisia > Artemisia tridentata. Next base: position 206,759,184 of record CP139507.1, read on the forward strand.
TTTAGAGAACCCCTCAATGAATCTCAGATAATAACCAACTAGACCCAAGAATTGGCGAACTTCAGTTAGGGTTTTCGGGGCGGCCCATTCCTTGATGGACTCGATCTTCACGGGATCCACATGAATTCCCCGACTATCAATCACGTGACCCAAGAATTGTACGGTTGAGATCCAAAATTCACACTTAGAGAATTTGGCGTTTAACCGTTCCTGCTTCAGTAATTCCAAGATAAGCCTTAGATGCTCTTCATGTTCCTCCTTACTCTTGGAATAGATTAGGATATCGTCTATGCAGACTATCACAAACTTATCCAAATATTGCACACTCGGTTCATGAGATCTATGAATACCACTGGTGCGTTGGTTAAACCAAAAGGAATCACATGGAATTCGTTATGTCCATAACAAGTTCTGAACGCGGTCTTTGGAATATCTTCTTCCCGAACTCTAAGCTGGTGATATCCAGATCGTAAGTCAATATTTGAGTAAACACTCGATCCTTGAAGTTGGTCAAACAGATCGTCGATCCTGGGTAGGGGATATCGGTTCTTCACTGTCAATTTATTCAACTCTCGATAGTCGATGCACATGCGGAAAGATCCATCCTTCTTCTTTACAAACATTACTGGAGCTCCCGAAGGTGATGAACTTGGTCGTATAAATCCCTTTTCTGACAATTCTGCCAATTGTTTCGACAGTTCTTCCAATTCGGTAGGGGCGAGGCGGTAGGGTGCTCGGGCTACGGGTGCAGCTCCAGGTATTAATTCGGTCTGAATTCAACTTGTCTCACTGGTGGGATTCCAGGTAAGTCATCTGGGAATACTTCCGAAAAGTCTCGGACGATAGACACATCTTCAATCCATTTTTCACTCTTCTCCTTCCCTTTATTTTCAGAAATCCGAGCCAAGAAAAGGTAACACCCTTTTCTACGTACTTATGTGCCTTAGTACAAGAGATAATTTTCAATCTGGAGGGACCTCCACGATTACTCCTATCTCCTTGTATGTTCAAGACTTCTCTTCCGTAGGGCACACGAACAATTTTCTCATCGCAGATAATATTAGCATGATACTTGGATAACCAGTCCATGCCGATGATGACGTCGAAACTGCCTAAAGTAACGGGTAAGAGATCAAGGTTGAAAGGATGATTTAAGAAATTCAGCGTACAGCCACGGATGATAATGTCTATGTTTTCAAGGTTTCCATTTGCTAACACTACATTGTACTCAATACCTAAGGCTGTCGGGGGATTTTCGAGTAAGGGCATAAATGTAGTGGATACAAAACTCCTATCGGCACCAGTATCAAACAGTATAGAAGCATAAAGATTGTTGAGAAGGAACGTACCAGTGACAACATTCGGGTCCTCCTTGATATCCATCCCAATAACATACACCCTTCCTTGGGCTGCTCCCACTTCTCACTGCTGGTTCCCAGTGCCTTGGTTTCCCCGATTTCCTCCTGCTCCTCGATTAGCATGAATATGCCCATATCCTCTCGATTCCCATGATTTCCCCTATTTCCTGGATTTCCTTGGTTCCCTTGGTTCCACTGCTCACGACACTCATTCCTGTAGTGTCCTTTTTTCGCACATTCATAATAGGTGACACTAGCCTTCCAATCTGTTCCCTGAGTTGTTTGCACCATGGGCAGGGGTCGGGATTCGCAGTCTTTAGCTTTGTGTCCTATTTTTGAGCAGTTGTTGCACACCACAGTATATTGCCCGTGATGATGACGATTACAACAGTTACATTTTGGCTGATTCCCCTTATAACCTTTCTTCTCCCCATCAGCAATAGCATAAACCTTGGCGACCTCTTTCCGTTTGTTCGGGTGATCATTACCCTTAGACTGATCCTCCCTTTTCCTCTTATCGTTCTTCCCCTTTTCTGCACATTCGAGAACTAGTGAATCCATTAAACGTTGAGCTATCGTGATGGCTTCATGGAGATTAGTCGGGTTTTCAGCAATCACATCATTCCTAGTAGCCAGTGGCAACCCATCAGTGTATCGCTCAATCTTGAGCGCCTCATAATGAACCATCTCGGGGCAAAGTAGTGACAATTCTTAGAAACGACGATTGTAAGTTGTCATATCAGTACCTTTCACCTTATGATTCCAAAATTCAATTTTCAGTTTCTTAACCTCATTCCTTGGACAGTAGGTCTTAATCAACAAGGACTTGAATTGATCCCACGTCATAACATAAGCCACATCCCTTCCAATGGATTTGAGGTAATTTTTCCACCAGGTCAATGCTTCGTCCTTCAAAGAGAAAGTGACATACTTCACCTTAGCATCTTCCTCACAGTTACTAACAACGAATATAGACTCAATTTTCTCCATCCACCTCATTAGCACACCAACTCCTTCGGTTCCGCCAAACTCAGTTGGCCCACAACTATGAAATTCTTTGTAAGTACAACCACGGTTTCTGATAGGTGGTGGAGTTCCAGCAGACTCAACTAAGATTTCAGCAACACGCTGAGCCACAAGTTGATCAATTAGAGCTTGGTTTACAGGAGGGGTGTTAGGTAGAGTGCGACCATTGACACCCTGATCATTGACATTCTGATCTTCATTTGTTGGCTTGTTAGTATTTTGGTTGTCAGTATTCTGACCGTAAAGGTTTCGAACTGGACGCCGGCCCCGACGACCGGTGTTGACAAGAGCAAGCCCTGTTCGGGTGGTCCTGGCTGGGTTTCGTCTTGGGGCCATTGATCTGAATAACAAGATAAGAGAGTCATGAGATTCCAAACAATATAGTATATCACATAAGAACGTGATCATCACAGGGTTGAATACCAACACGAATACCAATCACAACAACATGAATACTATTCCGTTCACATCATAAACAATACATGCTCAAAACCAAATTTCCAAAAGTTCTCATCAATAATAATATCAACAACGATACAGAGTTCTCGAGATACAACGGAAAGAAAGGATAACTGATCGTCATAGACGATACTGATAACTAAAGATGTTAAAGATAGCTAACAACACTAACATCTCAAACTAAGGACTCCTTAGTTTAGAGATGGTACAACAGTCATATGTCTAATTACAACTAGCCAAGAGCTCGACGAATCTCTCTCAAAGTAGCCTCTAGGTCTGCCATCTGTCTCCACACAGATGAGATCTCAAGGCGATCCACCTCACGGTCGCTCCTGAGCTGAGCGATCACAGTCTGCTGCTCTGTGACCCTACGCCAAATGGCTCTGTCAGTGTCTCGCGCAGTCAAGAGACCTCTCTGCAAATCTCTGAATGCATCACGCCAATCCAACAAGTCACGCCTCAGTGATGTGCTCCTGCCATACAATACTTGTAACACCCCAACCCGACAAGGGTAAAGACATCACAATAATGGTTTCATATCAGATCAAAACAAAGCATACATCTATAGCAATACAAGCATTTTCAAAGGTTACAAATGAAATATAGAAACTACAAGGTTACAAATGAATTTCCAGTAAATACTAATTCCAAAATGGTAAAAACTTCTAGTCATTTCTAAATCCAGACTAGCTATCAAGTCTTCTAAGTCCAAGGTACTCTCCGCTCATTCCCAGCTTCCTACTAAAACCTGCCGCAGGAAAAGAAATGCGGCTGAGCTACGAGAGCTCAGTGAACAGATATGACGGTAACAAAGCAGTAGTAAAGAAAATACAAAGTGATAGAAACAAAGGTCATACAGATATAATATGGGTTAAGGAATAATAAACGAATAAGAACAAAGGAAAAAGAGAAAGGGATAGTAATCCACCACGAGCCCAGAAACAGATCATATCATATCGTAACCATAAATCTTCAAAATCATATAGAGGGGAGACCTCTCAGATAATCAAATAATATGAGGGGTGTCCTCATTCTTCAAATGGAGTAGCTAGCTCCCAGATATATGTGAAGGGCATGTATAGCACACAGTACCAATCACCAGACAATAATAAATCAATCATGTAAAATCCACTAAACCGATCAGATCTAGGATGCATCCATGCGCCCCCCAAACAAATATTGGCCATAATAACTGTAGTGCGCGCATAATAATCAAATGGGGACGTGGCGGAACATCACTCTACCGCCCTAGAGTCATGCCATTGGTGCATCAATGACACGACCATGTTACCTTCATGGCTAGGAAACAGATTTTGGCTCGGGTATCAAACTAAGAGTCAGATATCATATCAAATCAGAGTGTCATAACAGATGGCTCATAACAGATAGTTCATAACAGATGGTTTATATCAAATATCATCAGAAGTAGTACCAAAAGTCCAAATCAGAGTTTATCAGATCAAGGTTCATATTAAATAATCAAGTCAAGGTTCAGATCAAAAGTTCATTTCAAAAGTTTCTATCAAAAGTCCATTTTAACCAATCCTTTATTCATGATTTTCATAAAACGATCCTTTAAAGTGGTTTTCATAAAAATAATCTTTCAAAACGGTTTTTATAAAGATAGTCTTCAAAATATAGTTTTCATAAAAGTTAGTAACATTTTATATAAAAGTAGTTTCGCATCATTTATAAACATCTTTTTAAAATGGTTTTTCTCAAAACATTTCCATGGTATAATTAAAAAGGTTTTCATAACATAGGTTCATAACAGAGGTCATATCAAATGGGATCAACAAAGAAGGTTCAAGCAAAGGGAATCATAGCAATGTCATCAGTTCAAAAACTAACGGATCAGAAAATGAAAGAGATCATGAGAAACCTTATAAGAAAGGTCAGAATATCTGTACCTTAATAAAATGCGCAACAAAAGCAAATGAAACGAAAAGCAAACAGGAGATCACTCCCTCTTCACCCGATCTACAAATAATCATAATCGTACTAATAAGTTCATAGAATCATAATGTTTCATTTTAGTTTTCTTTCCATTTTAGGTAACTTTCTATTTTTAGTAACTTTCCAAAAATAGTAACTTTCCTCATTTAGAAACTTTAGTTATTAACATTACTGTTTATCAAATCAAATTACTAAAGATGACCATATTCATAGTTTAATGTTCATAATGTAGTTTTCATAATTTTAGGGTTCAATATGTCATTATCACAAGTTTAGGGTTTAGAGTATCATTATGATAAGATTAGGGTCTAAAGTGTAAATATATTCAAGTTACAGGTTTTATTTTTTTACAAGTTAAGTCCTTTAGTTTTAGCAAAATAACCATTTACACCCTTTAGTTTATAAAATAAACACATAACACTCTTTTAACAACTTTTACACTTCTCACAGATTTTACACTCAATTTAGACCTGTTTTGAACGATTTTTCATCCATAAAAGAACTCAGAGATAAAATTCCCAAAAATTCTTACAAGTGCCCAGATGTCTTAAGAATTTACCCAAATTTTTCCAGAATTTATTATTAAGTATAACTATAGATTAAAAATCCTTTATTTCAAGTCGTCCAGATTACTGATAAATTTTTAACATACGAAAAGTAAGCAGTTCAAAGCCCCATCAAATAAATTTATAAAAATCTGAAAAAATTCCAGAAATTCACCTATAACTCAAATATTAACCTGCTGAAATTTTACGTCATAACTCTTTATATATTTTGAACTAAAAATCATAAACCACAGGTGAATTTTTGTAACCCGAAATACAGTTTTGACACCCGATCTCATAAATTCAGAAAAAGTGCCTTCCAGACCTCAAAAAAATACAAGGTTAATTTCTACAGAAAGATATTTCATTTTAATTCATTATAAACCCAAAAGTTTCCCAAAAACACCTCGTTATCATATAGTTACAGGCGATCAAAGTCGGATAATTTTCCAGATCAGTAGCAGTCTTATGATTTCATGTATACTTTTAGAGTTTTGTCATTCCAATCATTAATTCTTGACACAAGATGATTATTGATGAATTCATAACATATTTAGGTCGATTTATACATATCAATAACATGTTCATATCCATTTAATTTCAGATTTATATACCCATTCGATTTATATTAGGGTTTCTTAATCATTATTTATGTTAACACTTTGTGATTTTTATGTGACACATGATCTTATGTGAAGTGTACTTCAACGACAATAACAAAGAATGGATTGATCATGGAAATAATTAAACAATCAAGGATGATAATCATTACCCTCATAGCGTGATCAAAGGAATAAAAGAAAACACAAGATCGAACACCACACTCCTCTTCACTTCCTCTTGATGATCGAATGACAGAAATCACAAAAAATAATATGGTCGATTAGGGTTTTGTCCACAATTTGAATGGATAAAAGTATACACGTATAGTTACCTTGATGACACGAATTAATTGAGGGACTAATGATCAAAGCTTCTTTTCTTTTTCTGCTGTGATGGATCGAACAGCAAGAACAGTTAGCAGCCGAAGGTTCTTTTGATGAAAGGGAGTTTTAGGGTTTTCTTGGTTTGATTTTGTATGAACCGTATAATGGAGAGGAAGAAGGAGAACTTTTAGGGTTTGACAAAGTTAAAGAAAAAATAAGGTTCGGTTAATAAGGATGGGTAACAAACCGTGTATAAGGATTGGTACAATTAAGGTAAGAACTTAATTAGTGGGATTCAAATCATATATGTTCTTATCACCTTCTCTTTTGATTTCATAGGCCGAAATTTTTTTGAAGTTGGCACATATAATATGTCGACAAGCTTAGGACTTATATTGTAGGATTATTATTTTGTACATTTAATTCATAGAGTAAAGTTTTTATTTGCTTGCTCATTCATTAGTTACTTAAGACATAATCATTATAAGTTAAGATACAAAAATGTTACTTACATAATTTTCATACGTTCTTAAAGTTTAAATTTGAGGGTATTTTGGTCTTTTTACATGTTTTAGATTTTTAGGGTTTTACAATACTCCCACGTCTCTCTCAATCTCTCCAAATCTCGCTGCTGATACGCCCACTAGTCGATCAGTTATCTGACTGATCCTCTCCTCGTAGGTGGCGATCTGCCCCCAAATCTGACCCATCTCTCCATGGGTTGCTGCCTATGAGGCAACCTCTGATGGAGTGTCTGGGGATGGCGGACTCTCTGGCCCAGGTGAGTGAGGAGGTGAGGCCAACTCGAAAGAATGCTCTAGTGAATCAGGCTCAGGCATGTGATCAGGGTAGTCTGGTCCAGGTGAGTGCTGGACTCTGATCTGGTGGAATGGCCTCATCTGGATCAACCTCCTCCTCCTCCTCCTCCTCCTCCTAAGGTTCCTCCTCAGGGTCAACATCCTCATCCTCATCCTCATCCTCTGAGTCTGGGTCACTGAAACAATGTCTCTGTGGGATAGGTGAATCATGTGATGATGGGGTAGGTGATCGAGGTCTTCGGTGGGATGATGATGATACAAGTGGTGATGACAGAAGAGAGTGGGCTAAGACATGCATAGGTGGCGATGGTGATCGCATCAACATGTGAGTAGCAGAGCTGCTGGTAAGCCGAGGAGTCTGAGCTCGGGCTAATGCCTGGTGTAGAGTAAGTTGTCGCAAGGAACTAGGGCGACCAGCTGATGATGATGGCTGAGGGGTGAGTGAAGTCTTTAGCACTAGAATAACTGATGATGATGACACAAAAACTGAGTGTTGAACAATCGCATAAGGATCGTTCTGAGCTGATGTCATCATAGTCCGTACGAAGCGCGATGCAGGAGTAAGGATCTCCTCATAGACATCATGTGCTAAAGAAGGCATCATTTGTAACAACGGTGTAGGGTAGGTATAAGCGTACAAAAATAGCCAATCTCATAAACCAAAATCATATCCAAAACAATCAACCATAGAATACCGCATTATGCTAAACATGTTCAAACAGATACCGCATAAGTCATAAAGTATCATCCTAGTATATAGCCAAGATCTTACACACAAGTTCCAAATATAAACCAATCATAACTCATAATCATAATATTCCAGTTCTTAATTCACGAGGCTTTGGCTTGGCAAGCTGGCATGTCTTGGTCAAGGATCAATTTTTGAAAAATGGTTATAGTCTAGGTTCTTGATAAGTACTCAGTTCTCTATAACCTTGAGCTCTGATTCCAATCTGTAACACCCCCAAATCTCAGTTCAACGGAAGACAAAACAAGTTTTGGGGTGCTACGAAATTGGTACACAACACAAGCATAGAAAAGTGGGATAACATTATCCGTTTACATAAAAACATTTCAAAGATTCAAATCTCAAGTCTACATTTAACTAAAAGTATATAAAGTAAGGCCCAAAAGAAAAACATAAGATAGGTCGCCAAAAGTGATATCAGAGTTTGGGTTGATCCTTACCCATGCCACTCGCCAAGCCTCCAATAGTAACATCCAAAGTAAATATCATCAATTACCTAAGAAAACATGCTAAAAGTCAGCTAACGTTGGTGAGTTCATAGGTTTTCGCAAATCAAAAATAGTGGACCAATATCAGTAAAAAAGTCTGCTATGAGTGACAAGGTCGCAACCAACTAAACCAAAACCCACACTTGGGTGTGTCCAACATAACAATAGTTATCCTATAGGTGCACACTACAGAAGTCTATAGGCACATGAGCCCTAAGTAATAGGCACAAAAATACCTTGTGAATGATTAGGCACAAAAAGCCCTTGTATATAATAACCATAGTCAACTAGTATAGCAAAAAATCAAAAACGTAAGATAACAGTTGGTCCGTTTAAAACGGTTTTGCATGTTTTCTCCCCCCAAGTTTAATAAAGCATCGTTAAAGTAAAAGTGGGGCTATGAAACTCACCTCAATCAGGCAATGCACAAACACAAATCTACAGAAGCAAAGTACTCAGCAGCTCTCAAGTATCGGCACTCACGGACTCGGCATAACCTAATAATATAAACTCGCCTTAACATATTTCTCCAAATATAAACGTTTTCAAAAGCTAACTATCCCCAAGTATAATACTTTTAAATTCCAAAATTCTCTTTCTTATATTAGTTACTAGCGTTTGGTATCAACGAGTGTGCAGTGGAGATACAACATGACGCAGGTGTACTCACGCCACATAATGACTAAAACCTAAACGACTCACTAAACGAGGGCGTATGATTAAGTTTTGACTTGATAAGTTATGCGGACGAATTGTCGGGTTCTTATCGGATTCGTCAACTCGATAAGTCTCGCAATTCCTTCGTTTAATTTATCATTCCAAAACTCAATTACCATACTTGATAAGTCATAAGGATGAATTGCTCGTTAATAAATTTCCTCCAACATGCTTATTGGGCTCTTATTGGACTCGTCAGCCCAATAAGTCCGATAACCATGTGGGCTGAGTTTATTAACGTCAACTAATCCGTGACTTGACACTAACTCCAGAAAATATCAATATTTCCATATATAGCACTTCTCAATTTGCGTGCCCTCGAAATATTAAATAACTCGCACTTATTTCCTTTTATTTGTCAAAAACGTTAAATAACGTTTTACGCGTCATTTAACCTAATATTAAGTAACCATATATTAGTTGATTAATATTTTTAAGTTATCATTTAATGATGTCATTTAAGTTTCCACGAGTCATCGCATATTTCGAGTCACATTTTCCAAGTATAATTCATAATCGAGTCAATATTCATTTCTCAATAGTCCAATATCAATCGTAAAGTCCAAATATCTCTTTTGGCTTGTCGAGGCCACAACGAGACTAAGAAGTCTCAGCGACACTCGACTTGGCTCATTATCAACATAGTTCAATATATAATTATAACAACAATGCCGCAAATTCAATCAACCACCAACAATAGTTTTAACGGCCAAATAACCTACGGCTCGTTATCTACCTACTCCCCCACATTCAACGCAATAACAACAACCAGAATCAATGTTTCCAGGTCGAGACCCTATTGGTCTCGGCTCTAACTCTCGGCACCAAATCTCAAACCACATCGACCCTAAGGTCTTCTCGACATCAACTCTCTCAACAGCTATAATGTATCCAGTATATAACAACATCAACACTAACAGTATCCAATCCCACTTCCAAATCAATGACTCGTGTACTCGAGGGTTTTACCAAACCCTGAATCCACCATAAACAGTCACGACACAAAGGTAATAAAGAGATACGCGACTCACAAACTCGACTCAACCATAAATATATATAATAGATCTTGGCAGTGAGCTAAAGCTCACGGCACAGCCTCGACAAGACCACCATCGACACAACACAATCCAAGAAATGATACCAAACGTTTAATAGTTATTTTTAGTTAATAAAAACATGAAACCCATATGTTTTATCAATCAAATTGACTATAAATACGTCTATGTTCGTTTCGCGCGTCAAAATAATCAATATTTCTCGTATTTATTAGGTCTAACTGTAACTGTGCCGACTCACGAAGTGCCTAACTGGGTACACAAGGCATTACTCATCACATTATAAAAGTTCACGATATATAAACCAAAATCCGGATAAAATATCCAACACATCCAAAAGTGATTACAAATGATAAAATGTTCATTTTAAAACGTAATGCGGTAATTTAAAAATGTTCCCAAAATTTACCAGTTGTCACACGATACCTGGAAATACGTCGTATATAAGCCCTTATCTCAAATCTAAGGAAGTAGCGAACTGAAGACATACGGCATATCCAGCTCTGGGGATACGTTGTATTGAAGGCTATCAGACGAATAAATCAGAATATTCTATTCTTGGAGCCCACTCATGAGATCTTGAATACGACGTATTGGCCCTGAATACGCAATATCGACGTAAGTTTCAGAAAACTATAAATACGAGCCCTTATTACAAGTTAGGGCTACACTTTCTCAACTCCAGTCGACCCTAGGATGATTTTAACAACAGAAGAAAACAAGGAAGGTCATAAATCAAGAGAAGAACATCTCACATCATCATTCGAAGTATAATCATTCGGTTTTGATAACATCAAATAGTCCTGATATTTTAGTGTCAATTTCCCCCTAATATGCTCATCATTTGTATCATTTTACTTGAATATGCTGAAGATCGTTTAGCCCATCTAGGATATGTTTTACAAACATCATTGTTGTGCACAGCGGAATTAAGAACGAACAATAATGTTAAACAAGGTTGTGATTTATTTTAACCAAGGCGCCTCTTTATTGATACTAAATAAATAAAACAAACTACTACTACTACTACTACTACGAACGTGTACAAACACACGTTACTGCTAGACTCTCATTGGAGAGATCTACATTTTTCTATATTTCAATGACTGCTGCCCTAACCCTTTATAAATAGGGTTTTACAAATGACCTAACTTTCACAGGAAGATAACTAATGTTTACATAAAGTCCCTATAGTTTTGTAATCATCAAATTATATTTCCCAACAATCTTCCCCTATTTGATATTACAAAACTATCTCTTCAAGGTTTCCTTGAGGTCTTCTTGAACATGTCACCACACATAACAAGCTGCAAATCAATCAATCAGTAATAAGATAATCGAATCAGTTGCCTCCGGTTCACCACATGCAAATCTCATGCACAAGTGAATGATGACAAATAACAAATGACGACCGAATCTCACAGACATCGCCACTTGAGTAACAACAAATCATCAATCATACTTGTAGGTCCACACGTTATGGATCCAAGTAGCCTTGTTACTTGTTAGACGACTTGAATAAATCCAAATCAATCTAAGTGAGAAACTCTTAACAATGAATTGAATGTTTATGCGGAATCTAAACAATCAACAACGAAGAACACAATAACTATAACTAACTTCGTATATTACTAATTCTTTTAATCAATATGAGTACAATCTTCGTCGTTATCAAAACTAATGCCTTAGGGTTCCTTTTATACACCAAGGAAACCCTAGATACAAAACGTGTAGAAGGATATACATTTCTCTAAAGATAACTATGTATCCTTTCCTAACTTATATCTAACAAAGTTTCCTAACTTACATAAACAGACTTAATGACTTAAGTCAACCAGACTTAACTACGAATTACTCTACCAGACTTAACAATGAACCACCAGACTTAACTATGACAAAATACACTAACAGACTTAACTTTGTAACCCAGCAGACTTAAGTCTGTTCTTCATAATAAGTCTTGTCTTGTGATAAGTCCTAACAATCCTCCCCTAACTTGATCTTCATGCTTCATGAACTTCAAGTTCCTTCTGAATAAGCTTCTGAGGATTGAATCTTGAACTCTTGGAATTATCTCTAACACTTCAAAACTTCAAATCTGATCTTTATGCAGCAACTTGACTTGAATAATCTTTTCACCATCTGATATGCAATCCATCTGATCTTCACAGCAACCATGACTACTTGTACATCAATTCTTTTAAGTTTCATACTATTCTCATCACTTCCAGGTGTGTAAACTCCTGTGAGAGGTGAATCATTGAAAATTAATGGATTTGATGTCTCTTTACCAATAGCCATCACTACTGGAGTAGCCAATGTTTTGGTGTGTAAGACCATGATACATTGATAACCATATGATTTTTAGTAAACCATCAACTATCAACGGATTTGTTTTGTCTTTACCAAAAGCCGTTTGCTTTTGGACTAGCCAATTCTTTTGATGGAATGCACCTCATCTTGGTGAATTGATTACCATGTATGGTTTTCCACAGCCTTAACCACAAGCCATACCTTGTGGGCTAGCCAACTCTTCACTATCTCAGATATGGTGAGTTGAATACCATACAATTTTTGGTAAATTGCCAACCATAAACGGATTTGAAATATCTTTACCAGAGTCGTTTGCTCTGGATTAGCCAGTCCTTATGTTGGTTAGACATGGTGGACTGATAACCATTTGTTGTGTTAGTGCTATGCACCTTCACCAAGTGAGAAGTTCCTTTAGTCTCACTTAACAACTTGAAAATTCTTTCAAACACTTTAAACACCCCAATATGTTTCTTTTAAAGATTTTCCCTTAATCAAATCAAGCAACTGCTCATAAACTTCATCCTTCTCATCTGCATGTAACTTATTTTCCAACATTGCCTTGCAGACCCTTGGTGATAAAGGGTATTCCACTTCTGCAAGCATGTAGATAGTTGCACTTTGTAAAGATAAACAATGTACCTTACATGTATGAAAATATCTCCAACTGACAATCCTTTGTTGATCTGTCAGCTTCCAAAGTTCATCTTCCTCTGAAGGTGGCTCAAACATCACTTTTAAATCTCCCCAAAAGACCCTTTCAAACTCTTCTTCAGGTCTGTTGTCTCCATGTCTGATATTCACCAACTTGTGCAAATCCATAATATCTTCTCTACTCACATCATTCAATATTGCTGGAAAATTAAGGTATACAACATCAGTGTTGTCCTCCCTTATAATCTGATAAGCAGCTCTTTGTCCAGTCCTTATTATATGATATTTGACAATTTTAGCTGGTTCCTTAGAGCTTTCAGGAATTGTGCCCATAGTACAACCCTCAGATGAAGGTTCTTCTTCTGAATCATCTTCTTCTTGTATTTTCTTGTTGGATTTACTCTTTCTTGCTATACTTTTCCTCCTTGTAAACTTTATGACTGGCTTTTTGACTTCTTTCTTTTCTTCCACAACATCAGACACTTTCTCAGCATTAAATTCCTTTTCAATTTCACTTGATGCTTTCTCAACCTCAGATGGTTTTTCAACTTCAGTTACCTTTTCATCCACTTTCTCAGCTTCTATAATTGGCTCAGACTCTGTTACTTTCTGTCTCTTGAAACTTCTTCTCAAAGAATCTTCATAATCCACTGGCCTATAGCCTTGATCTCTCTCATATGCACTCACATATTCAGCTTCAATTTCCTCAAATGATTTTCCTCTCATCTTTTCCCATGTTGAGTGCAGCATGTTCTTTAGATACATCTTCATACTATGCATCAGTGGATCATCATTAAACTCTTCTGATAACTTTCTTGCAAGCATTTCATCTTGTCTTTTCTGTTCTTCCTCCTTTTCTATCTCAGCCTTTTCCATTGCTTGTATTCTTGCAATCTCAGCTAAAGAAGCTTGATCTTCTCTTTCTTGTCTCTTTGTTTTCTTGGGCTTAGGAGTTTCCATCATAATTTGTTTTCCTTCCCTTTGAGTTTTAGGCTGCTCCTCATCACCAGACTTATCCCCATGAGCAGAACTAACAACCTCACCAGACTTTACTTGATCACCAGACTTAATTTCCTCACCAGCATTAACATCACCAGACTTAATCTCACCAGTATTAACTTCACCAGACTTAATACCCTCAGCAGACTTAACCAACTCTTCATCAGATTCAATCTCTTCATCAATTAGCAATTTCCTTTTTGGATATCTGCTTTTCTTCCTTTGTTGTTGAATTTTACTCAGAGATTGAGCTAATGTTTCTGCTGCTTCTCTTCCTTCAGGACTTATATCTACTTCATCAGTTGGTTTATCCTTAGCTGGTGTCTTAAAAACTTGTTCTTCCTCTAAATTCCTCCCCTGTTTGGAAGAATTTTCATCCTCACCTTCTTTGTCATCAAAAGCAACTCCTTTCTCCTTCATAACCTTCTCCAGCTTTTTAACCCTCTTGACCAAAGTTAGAATAGCCTTACTCTTAGCATTGTTTTCCTTCTCCAATGATTCTATTCTCTTAACCAAAGCAGGCACCAATGTCAGAAGATCCTCCACAGTCATAAGGTTGGATTCCTCCTCCTGAATAGGACTTGGAATATGGGTTTACTATGGTGGTGAAGATGGTGTGGGTGTAGGTACCCTTGGTTGGGATGGTGATGGACTTGGTTGTGGTGTGGGTGATCTTGGTTGTTCCTGAGCTTGCTCCTCATTGGTTGGTTCCATTGGTTCAGCATGAGAAGATGTACCTGCAATGTTAGTTGAACCAGAAAGCATAGCAGGCAAAAGTGGCCAATGTGCCCCAGTGAATCCCCTTTTCATGTTTGCAAAGATTTTAGGAGTAAAAGCCACAATCACATAAGTCTGCATTTTATCTTCAGGTTCAAAATTCAAAATCATTTGCAGAAATCTTAGGTACATTAAAAATTTGTGTTTGTTGTTGACATTTGCTACCATGCCATCAAAAATGAGTTTTGAAAAATTAAAAGACCTTCCAAGTGAAAGACAGACCAATGCAGAAGCAATGTTGCTTCCAAACTGATCCCATCCACCACTCTTGGGACTTAGGCAATGGAGCAAATGATGAATAAAAAATCTCCACTGTGGTGTAAAATAGCTTTTCCAAAAAGTAAAAGTACCATCAGTGGGATAACCTATGGTTCTCATACCCTCAAAAAGGTCATCAGTAGACAAAATATATTCTCCTGAGGCATCATCCAATTTAAGACTGCTCCTAATGGATGCCTCAGTGACAATGAAGTCATGGGTATCAATGGTTGCCCTTAACTGTGGTGTACCATCAGCAAGAGTTTCAGAGGTAACCGACCCCCAAAACTGCTTAACAAGAGAAGTATAAATTGTAGGATTATGAGTTAAGGCGTACCGAAGGTTAGAACCTCTTAAGAAATCCACAATCTGCTCGAAACCTCCACTTTGATTTGGTTTCTTCAAGAAACCAACCTGGTTATGCTTGTCACAAAACTTTAGTGAAGCCATAGTCAAGAGAATGATTAAGTGCTGGTTTAGGGTTTGAGTACTGGTACTTAAAAACAGAGTATTGTAGGCCAAAAATAATGATATTTTAAAATTGGAAGCAAATAATGAATAAAAGTGAGATATTTTATCAAAATTTATCCTTATATACTTCTATTTCTCGAAAAATACACAACTGTATTATTTTATCAGAAAAATCATTATTTTACTGACCAGACCTAACGGTAATAAAATTTAGTTACATTTTACACTACCAAACTTAAAATTGGTCTACCAGACTTAATCACTGACTCACCAGACTTAACTAAGGAATCAGACAAACACTCATAAAAAGCAATATCAAGGCTTCTGAGCATCACCAATCCATGTGTTTTCTGCAAATGTTAGTCCCAACACCAAGAAAAACCAAGAAAACATACAAACAAACGATTTTACAATTAAAATGAAGAAAAATTTGCTACCAGAATTAAAACTACTACAATTTTTATTTTATTTTATTTTTTTTAATTTAATTTTATTAACCAGTATTAAATCTACTACAAGAATGAACTTCTAAGACTACCAGAATTAACTCCTAATCAGAATTAACTACTTATCATAATTAACTACTTAGTACTGGTTCGACAAACTTTACATTTAGCCTCCCCTTAAATGTAACCTCCCCTTAAACTGAGCTATGGGTTCATCATACCAATATTAACCACTAAGTAATTAAACCTAGGTCCATCAAAGGCTTTGGTTAATAGGTCTGCCACATTAAGATCTGTGTGTATCTTTTCCACTCTAATTAGCTTCTTTTCAAAGCAATCCCTAATGAAGTGATGCCTTATTTCTATATGCTTAGTTTTAGAGTGGTATACAGGGTTCTTAACTATACAGATAGTGCTCTCATTATCTATGTGAATTATAGTGTTCATAAATTTCAAACCATAATCCAGCATTTGATTCTGAATCCACAGCAATTGGCAGCTGCTACATACTCAGCTTCTGTTGTTGATGTAGCCACAATGGTCTGCTTCTTGCATTGCCAGGAAATCAATCTTCTTCCAAGGAATTGACAACCTCCTGTTGTGGATTTCCTATCAAGACTTGCTCCAGCATAGTCACTATCTGAATAGGCTTCCAGGTCAAAAGATGATTCTCTAGGATACCAAAGGCCCAAATTGGGTTTGCCCTTTAAGTACCTAAAGATTCTCTTCACAGCATGAAGATGTGAAGTCTTGGGAGTAACCTGAAAACGAGAACAAGCACACACAGCATACATTATATCTGGCCTAGAGGCCGTTAAATACATTAGAGAACCTATCATGGATCTATAAAGATGCACATCCACATCCTCAGCATCTTCATCCTTTGTCAATGGCACTTTGTTCTCTATAGGAGCGACTGCAGTCTTCACATTGGTAAAGTCAAACTTCTTCAAGATCTCTGCAACATATTTGTCTTGAGAAATGAAGAGGCCATCTTCTTTTTGCTTCACTTGCAGTCCTAGGAAAAATGTAAGCTCACCCATTGAGCTCATTTCAAATCTTCCTTTCATTAATCCTTCAAACTCCTCTCACCAAGACCTTTTTGTAGAGCCAAAAATGATATCATCCACATAGACTTGTACCAGAATGATATCCTGCTTGTCCCTTTTTATGAATAAGGTCTTGTCTATCACACCTCTTTTGTACCCATGCTCTTCAAGAAACTTGGAGAGTGTTGCATACCAAGCTCTGGGAGCTTGATGGAGACCATATAATGCTTTTATGACTTTATACACCTTGTTGGGGTGAGCTGGATCAATAAAGCCAGGAGGCTGATGAACTTATACTTCTTCCTCAATAGTGCCATACAAAAAGGCACTCTTCACATCCATCTGATAGAATATGAACCCCATATATGATGCATAGGCTAAAAATAACCTAATAGCCTCAATCCTGGCTACAGGAGCAAAAACCTCATCATAATCTATCCCTTCCTCTTGTCTATACCCTTGTGCTACCAATCTTGCCTTGTTCATAACAACTACTCCTCTTTCATCCCTTTTATTTCTGAAGACCCACTTTGTGCCTATCACTTTAGCCCCATTAGGTAGATCTACCAGAACCCAAACTTTTTGCAATTTGAACTGCAACAACTCCTCTTGTATTGCTTGCACCCAACTCTCATCTTCAAGTGCTTCAGAGACTTTGGTGGGTTCCTTTTGAGAAAGCAAACAAGCAATGTTGTTGGTCCTTGCGGTTGACCCTTTGCTGCTTCTTGATAAGACTGATAAGTGCATGAGATTCAGGAAGCTTTTACACTTTACTTCTGGTTTGAACAGCTGACTTTGGATCACCAATTATCTGACTTTTGGGATGAACTTTGTGAATTCTGAGTGTTGGAGCTGGACTTACATCTACTTCAGTGGGTAGGTTGTTGAAGTCAGTAATTACCCCTTCTTCATCATAAGAAGCCCCATCAAAAATACTTTCATTTGGATTATCAAAGAACTCAAGATCTGGCATCTCAGAATCATCAAAATCAGCATTTGGATTAGAATCAGGTTGAGCAGAATTAACAGCATCACTACCAGTATTAACTAAGATAGTACTGGTAGAAGAATTAATGAATCCACTACCAGAATTAACCAAGTTAGTGCTGGTATCCTTCTTCCCAAGGTGTTTGTCAGCCAAAGCATTTATTTCTTCTCTGAAGGATAAGATATCTTCTGAAACTTTTATAGGAGAACCCCCTTTTTCTTTTGGTTGAGGCTTGCTCACAGTCTCCTTCCTTTTTGTAGAAGATTTCTTTGTTCCTTTATTATCAGCAACATGTTTGACTTCTGTGGTAGGAATCACAATAAGCTCCTCTATTTCCTTGTCTTGCTCAGCATTGTTTGAATCAGATACAACTTGTGAACCTGCATGGTTAGTTACATCTATGGAACCTGCATCAGGGTTAGCTTGATTCTCCTTAGAGACAGGAATATAGTTCATAGAGTCAGTTAAATAATCAATGTCAAACAACCATCTATGACCTAATCCCTTCACATTGGTTTTTTCCTCAAGAAAATTAACATGAAGATTTTCCTCTACTTTCTTGGTCACTAAATTGTATACCCTAAAGGCCTTACTATTCCGTGAATACCCAACTAAAAACTCCTCATCAGACTTCCCTTCAAATTTGCCAAGCACACTTAAGGTATCAAGAATGGTCACATGGCACCCAAAAGGCCTTATATAGCTAACCACTGGTTTATGGCCAAAAATAAGCTCATAAGGTGTTTTATTCTGAGGCTTGGTCAGTCTAACCCTATTGAATATGTAGCAAGCAGTTGCTACTGCTTCAGCCCAAAAGGTTGTGGGTAAGAATGAGTCTGCTAGCATGGTTCTAGCTGCCTCAATCAGGGTCCTGTTCATTCTCTCAGCAACTCCATTCTGCTGTGGAGTTCTAGCATTACTATATTGTTGCTTGATTCCTCTATTACCACAAAACTCAATCATGCTCCTATTCTTGAATTCTGTGCCATTGTCAGACCTAATGATTTTAACCTTTTTACTTAGTAGGTTTTCTATCTGCCTAATGAAAGTTTGAATTAAAGGAGTGGTTTCATCTTTCCTAGACATAAAGAACACCCAACAAAATCTAGTACAATCATCAGTTATGACAAGGCAATAGCTAGCATGGTTAATACTTTATACAGATGTAGGGCCAAACAGATCCATGTGTAAGGTATGCAAAGGCTCAGTAATAAACCTATCTAACTTAGCCTTACAAGAAGCTCTATGCTGTTTGCCCTTATTACAAGTGTAAAACCCCAAAATTACCACAATCTAAAATGACCAAAATACCCTTCAATTTTGAATTTTAAGAAACTATAAGATGCGCTGTAAGTTAAAACTTGATTTATATAGCGTGTTATGACTCGAGACCACATTTGAATATATAGGATACGAGATAATATTTGAACCTTGAACACGAACAATGTGAAACTATAAAATGCGAAGTCTTAAACCTAAGCTACAAATACTATTGACTTAACCTATGATCTAAACTATTATGAAGTCGACACAACTTATATGTTACGAAGTAATGTACACGTTAAATAAGTCTTAAAAGATCCCATATCATTTTAAGTTGTACATAATATATGATAGGATCAAATTTCTTTTTGGAAAGTTGAAAAATTAATCACCAATCCTCCATAAATCTCTGCCAAATCTCACCTTCTAATCACCCCATAATTTCGGCTCTCTCTCATACCCATAATACCGAATAATATTGAACCTAAACACTAACAACATGGTACCTCATCTCCCTCTTCAATCGAACCTTTTCAAAACCCTAAAAATACTTCCAAAAAAAAAAGAAAAGAAAAAGTTGCTGCTCCTTTTCCCTTCTGTTCGATCAACAACAGCAGCAAAAGTGAGATGATTCTTGCGGCCTTCTCGGTGGTTTGGTCGTGGT
Organism: Artemisia tridentata subsp. tridentata; assembly: GCA_021014915.2. Classification (NCBI taxonomy): domain Eukaryota; kingdom Viridiplantae; phylum Streptophyta; class Magnoliopsida; order Asterales; family Asteraceae; genus Artemisia; species Artemisia tridentata. Next base: position 206,779,159 of record CP139507.1, read on the forward strand.
GTTTCAGCAGCCTCAAGGTGGTGATCGATCGTGGGTTCTTTGGGCAGTCCATTCGAGGGTTTTAGTTAGGTCCTCGGCTGGGACGTGGGGTGATCGACCTTGTTGTGGCCTTTGTTTTGTTCGCGCAGTTGGTTCGATAGGTGTTGGCTTGGTCTCTTGTAGTCTTGTTCATTCCTATCAAGCAGCCAGAAGGTATCTCCATTCCTTATTGCTATCAGATCGACATACATATAACATATAACCTTGTTATACGTTCATGATCCCATCTAAGTACTAAGTATTCATCTCGTCATATGTAAATGCGAACAACATAAATATACACGCGGCATGAATACATGAATTATAAGACCTATACATGTCGATGTTGGCTTCTGTTCCACTTTTCAAAACTGTTGTAATACACGCCTATAAATCTGGTTGTTTACGAAAGAAAGGGGCGTGGGTGAGTTATTTAGTGAAGAGTGCATGATTGGTTTTTAATGTGATTTCATGTAACATTGATGGGGCGCTATTTTGTGTTTTTGTATGTGAGTTGTGTACGTATAAACTAGAATTTTCTGCATGAGTTATAGTTCTATATTATTCTTAGAAAACCTAGATTATAAATGTGTAAAGGTGTGATGCTTATGTCAATTCAGTGGGTGTATATTGTGGGTCATGTGTGGCGCAAAAACCTGAATATTATAAGTATAAATGGGGATGAATAACATGCGAATTAAATGGGTCTGATCTTGTGAGTGCCGTATGTGTTAAATGTGTGTCGGACTAGGGGCTAGCTTGGCCTGTGTTTTGATGTATCGATTGGACTGGTTGGTCTCGTTATAACACTTGGTGCCTCGCGAAGGTTTATGTCATGTATTTGTGCGTGAATGTGTCATCTAAGTGGTCGAATTATGTCTTTCAAAGGTGTTAAGAACTGATTTAAATGGTGTACGAATCGTGGGGTGGTGTTGAGTTTGTGTTTGTGTGTGCGACATGCTGTGGTCGTGGTGTCTAGAACAGATGCTACTGGATTAAAATATGCTGTGTGCGTGTAGTTTTGCATGCTACTGTGGTGTCGACCTATGTTTAAACATGAGTAGTTGATCCTCTAAAGCTCTTTAGCCAAAATGTCAAGAATAAATTTTTCTACATAACTTTGACTTAAATTGATTTGTTTGGGTGGTTATATTTGTGTGGCTGTGTCTCAGGTGTGAGTCGACATCAAGGTTGTTAAACATGTTACTTTGGCTAATATAACCTGATAAATAAAAAGGGTGTCGCATGAAATACAGGAAATATAGAACTAATTTATGTGTTGAATAATCAGGTTTGTTGCATGAAAATGGGGCCACTGATCAGATTGTGTACGAGTAAAATGGGGTGGTTATTGTGTGTATTTCTTTTGTGATCCTAGTAAGTCATGTGACGTGTGTGTAAACTGAGTTGAAAAGAATAGGATGTTTTGGTCGGTGTGGGTCTCGTTCATTTATATGTTGGTGTCGAGAGGTATATATGTAGGTGTGTGTGTCAAAACTAAGGCGTGAATGTATGTCTCGGCTAGAGTAGTAAGTTCCGGGTATGAATGTTGGTTATGTCGAGTTTGAAATTGGTCTAAGCTTCGAATATATATTTAAGTACGAAAAAGAATATATGGCATTCTAAAATTTAATAAATCATAAGTTGGCTATTATAAAATTAAAGTTACATTATAAACCCTAAACTTTACTAAATGGGCGTAATAAACCCTAGACTATGAATACTCGTCATATTAAACCTTTAAGTTAACTAATTATCTTTTGGAAAACTCAAGCTTGATTAATTATTAATAATACCCTAAGTTACTATTTTTGGAAAGCTGTCATAAAAGGAAAGTTACTAAAAATAGGAAGCCGACTAAAATAAGTAATCTGATTTAAAATAAGTTATTAATCAGACGATCATAAATTCGTGTAGATTCGCTGAAGATGGAGTTTACTTCCGATCTTTTCATTTCTAGTGTGTGTTTCCCTGGCGGTTTAAGGTACAGATACTCTGCCCTTTTTCAGTAAGGGTTCTGATATTCTATACATTGATTTTGAGTTATGATTCAGTTAAGATTTCCCAAGCCATTGCTATGTTCCCTTTGAGTGAACTTTTGATATCACTTTTGATATGACTTTGAGATGCACCTTTTGATATATGACCTTTTGTGACGACCTTGAGACCTGACTCTTAGTTTGATACCCGAGCCATTTTGTGATTTTCCTAGCCAGGAAGGTAACCTGGCCATGTCTGTGATGCACCACTGGCATGACTCCCGTGTGGGGGAGTGATTTCTCACACCGTCCCTTTTATATTATCTGCCATGGCTACTTGACTTTGAGATTGACTTTGAGTTTGGGGCGTATGGATTGCAATCCTAGATTTGTTTTGTTTAGTGGATTTAACTATGACTTTGAGTATGACTTTGAGTATGACTTTGAGGTGACTGGTGCTTGTGTGCAATACACGCCTTTCACATTTTCTGGGAGCTGATCACTCCACTATTATGATACATGAGGACACCCCTCATATTATCTGGTTGCCTGAGAGGTATCCCCTCTGATTGTGAGACTATGACTTTGAGATGATGACTTTGAGATTTGACTTTGAGTTTTGGGCTCGTGGTGGATGACTATTCTATCCTTCTCTTATTATCCATTTGTTTGTTTATACCTTATGACATTTCCCAGTGCTTCATATTATATTTCTGTTTCGTTATCTTTGCTTTGTATATGTATCTGTTCACTGAGCTTTTTAAGCTCAGCCGCATTTCTTTTCATGCGGCAGGTTTTTAGTTGGAAGCGGGGTATGAGTGAAGAGACTTTTGGACTTAGAAGACTTTGATAGTTATTCTGACATAGAGATTATTGGAAGGATTTACATTTGTAAACTTAGTATTTAGTTTTTGTTTCCTTTGTATTCTTGTTTAGTCAGTATTTCGTTTGTAACCTTGAGAACTCTTGTATTACTTTGAATGTACGTTTTGTTTTGATCTGATATGAAACCATTATTATGACATCTTTACCCTTATCGGGATGGGGTGTTACAATTATGATATCAGAGCAACAGGCTGCGATACGTAATACATTTACCCTTGGCCTGTGTAAGTTAGGACCACTAAGTTTTCCCTATAGGCGCTCGTAAGTCAACCTTTGAAGATTGCTTTTGGATTTCCCATAAGAACCTATGTTTTAACCGGTGAGGAATGGGTAGACTATAAGGTATTTGTTTAAGTATCATTGCTTCCGCATCACTCTGATTCGTGCCTTGTTTTGGGTAGAGTCTGTTGACATCACTTTTGGAAATCGAAAGCCTATGTTTTGCACCACCTAAGATTTGAACCTGATTAAATTTGGAAGGCATTGAGAAATCGCATAATGATTGCCGACACTGCTTGATCCTTATCTTCAAATTCCTTTTGTTAATCTTTTGATAAAGACCCGCGTTGCACTTTGATCCTTTCGTTAATCATTTTGACGCCTCTTTGGGCACTCTGAGAACCTCCATGGCGATAACGTACTGGATATGTTTTGATTGTCTTTTGCTTTTGATAAGTATCTATGAATCTCCCAACACTATTTGATTTCGTTTCATCCATCCCTGTTCCCATGAGAAGTCTTGTGGTTGTAACTACAAGTATAAGAATGTTTCCCTCTCACTTTGAACGATAAGTTTTGCTATGCTGAGCTGTCTTTCTTTGGTTAGTTAACTTCGATTTTATTCTGACAAGGAATTGGTTGATTGATCACTCAGATATTGACAGCTACCCTTTTATGTCTCACCTTTAACGTTTGCAACAATTTTTGAACTCCCTACCATGATTACCGATTGTTAAACGTTCGCTATTACTCTGGAGACTCGTGTGTTACTTTCGCGGTTATAAAGTTTTCTTAGAAACCATTTCGTACACCAATGAATGAACCTTATCTTGGGAGTTATTTGGCACTTTGAGTCGTCTGAGCATGAACCTTGGATTGAACGTTATTTGGCACCCTGCGTTTTCTGAATATGATTCCTGGTAGAACCACCAAAAATTTTCCATCGGAGCGTGAAGTAGGATTTGACATGATACCGAGAGATTTCTAGTCACTAAACGAAGATGTCTTTCGGATCATACCAATTGATTGGAGCAACCGGGAAGAGCAGCAACCGAAGACCAGGAAGATGCTGAACTGGATTACCGTTAGGAGCCATCATCCACCCTGAAACGACTATGTGTTTGTTTAAATTCAGAGCGCGAAGTTTCCTTCTGAAGAATTGATCCTATTCTTGAAATCGCCTTTCGTATTCGTAAACGACTACTATGACGGTTAGTGACGCTAATGGTATTAGCTAAAGCTCTGACTGTTTCGTGAATTTGATAAATGATGTTTTCTCGTAAGTACTTGGGCAAATGGTCATTGTATGACTTAATGGTACATTCGGAGACGAGGAAGAGCATGAAAATCATTTTTGCACCTTGTTAGAAATTTGACGATCATTTGTGCATTCTGGGAGATGGATATTTGTTGAGACAACGGTGTTCTTTGCCTAACCTGGAGTTAACAACAACGGAGGCTACCCTGAAGAATGAAGACATTCCTTTCAATGCAGAAGGGTGGGCGGTGCAGAAGATCTAGTCAAGATGGCGAACCTGGAGCTGATGAAGACATACAGTCTCACTTCCCTATTCATCTTGGTTGTACTAAGATGAATTGAGAGCGGAAGCAGACTGGATGATGAAGAGATTTAAAGATCGTGCCAGAAATCCACAACACTCCATCACATTCCAAGAAGAACTGCAGGAGGCTCGACGAACCAGACACAAGTTTCCGATCTTGGTTTCACTTCTCGATTGATGGACAGACGAAGACAGATTAACCGGACTTGGAGAGATTGGAGATGTTGAATGAGCGGAATTTTTGAAACAGACCTTTCATGTTTGGAAGATTTGATTTTATGAAGGCCAAAGTTCTTGGCGACTAAATTTCATTTCCGTTGAACCTTTTAAGTTTCGTGATGAAGTAATAAGATCCTCTTATGATTTAAGTTCCCTAGAAGTATTTCAGTTCGTATTTATTTTCGTATGTTCGGTGATGGCTTTGTTTTGAGAGATTTTGGCAAATTGTGGAAGATATGATGCTTGTGACGGCGTACCTCACTTCTATTAGGCAATCTGGAGCTTTGATACTCTTGCGAATAGTTTCATTTTCCCTCTTGACTATGGCATTCGATTTTGGTTGACCTCTGAGACTATAGGAGTACTAGGTGGATTAAGATAGGTGGTTTTGATTATGATCCGAGATAAAGTATGATCATCATGAAGGCATACTTATGTGGTGCTAGTATTATGATGCCTGATCAACGTGATAATACTTACACCATATAACGTGCACTCATTGTGGCCATAGGATGTCTTGGGGGAGTACCTAAGAAGTTAGAATCTGATCTCCGTTGGTTATCCGTGATTAGTGAGATTTTAGGTTCATTCTACCTATGCGTATACTCTTTTTTCATTCGTTAGATATCGGGATGACTTTGGGCTCTCGTTTTGCATTCCATTGACCTCAGTTATAAATCTTGAACTCTTTGTAGAGCTCTCTACAATTGAAACAGTTAATTTGATTTGAAATCTTGTTCGTATTCCATAGGAGCTTTCTAGAAGATTCAACTATCGTTCATTTTATGTTGCATGGACCTTTTGATCAGAAATCAACTAATTTTGTCTCCTTCTGAGAAATTTGAACCCACCTCGTTTTGATTTGAGTCATGAGGAACTATTTGGTTTGAAGATCTTTTTGGAAGAACCTCCTCGGGCGTGAGAATGTTTGTGATGATCCTTTGTGACTTGCTACGACTTCATTTGACTTTGCGACTTCAATTTTCGAGGACGAAAATTTCTTTTTAAGAGGAGAAGAATTGTAAAACCCCAAAATTACCACAATCTAAAATGACCAAAATACCCTTCAATTTTGAATTTTAAGAAACTATAAGATGCGCTGTAAGTTAAAACTTGAGTTATATAGCGTGTTATGACTCGAGACCACATTTGAATATATAGGATACGAGATAATATTTGAACCTTGAACGCGAACAATGTGAAACTATAAAATGCGAAGTCTTAAACCTAAGCTACAAATACTATTGACTTAACCTATGATCTAAACTATTATGAAGTCGACACAACTTATATGTTACGAAGTAATGTACACGTTAAATAAGTCTTAAAAGATCCCATATCATTTTAAGTTGTACATAATATATGATAGGATCAAATTTCTTTTTGGAAAGTTGAAAAATTAATCACCAATCCTCCATAAATCTCTGCCAAATCTCACCTTCTAATCACCCCATAATTTCGGCTCTCTCTCATACCCATAATACCGAATAATATTGAACCTAAACACTAACAACATGGTACCTCATCTCCCTCTTCAATCGAACCTTTTCAAAACCCTAAAAATACTTCAAAAAAAAAAGAAAAGAAAAAGTTGCTGCTCCTTTTCCCTTCTGTTCGATCAACAACAGCAGCAAAAGTGAGATGATTCTTGCGGCCTTCTCGGTGGTTTGGTCGTGGTGTTTCAGCAGCCTCAAGGTGGTGATCGATCGTGGGTTCTTTGGGCAGTCCATTCGAGGGTTTTAGTTAGGTCCTCGGCTGGGACGTGGGGTGATCGACCTTGTTGTGGCCTTTGTTTTGTTCGCGCAGTTGGTTCGATAGGTGTTGGCTTGGTCTCTTGTAGTCTTGTTCGTTCCTATCAAGCAGCCAGAAGGTATCTCCATTCCTTATTGCTATCAGATCGACATACATATAACATATAACCTTGTTATACGTTCATGATCCCATCTAAGTACTAAGTATTCATCTCGTCATATGTAAATGCGAACAACATAAATATACACGCGGCATGAATACATGAATTATAAGACCTATACATGTCGATGTTGGCTTCTGTTCCACTTTTCAAAACTGTTGTAATACACGCCTATAAATCTGGTTGTTTACGAAAGAAAGGGGCGTGGGTGAGTTATTTAGTGAAGAGTGCATGATTGGTTTTTAATGTGATTTCATGTAACATTGATGGGGCGCTATTTTGTGTTTTTGTATGTGAGTTGTGTACGTATAAACCAAAATTTTCTGCATGAGTTATAGTTCTATATTATTCTTAGAAAACCTAGATTATAAATGTGTAAAGGTGTGATGCTTATGTCAATTCAGTGGGTGTATATTATGGGTCATGTGTGGCGCAAAAACCTGAATATTATAAGTATAAATGGGGATGAATAACATGCGAATTAAATGTGTCTGATCTTGTGAGTGCCGTATGTGTTAAATGTGTGTCGGACTAGGGGCTGGCTTGGCCTGTGTTTTGAAGTATCGATTGGACTGGTTTGTCTCGTTATAACACTTGGTGCCTCGCGAAGGTTGATGTCATGTATGTGTGCATGAATGTGTCATCTAAGTGGTCGAATTATGTCTTTCAAAGGTGTTAAGAACTGATTTAAATGGTGTACGAATCGTGGGGTGGTGTTAAGTTTGTGTTTGTGTGTGCGACATGCTGTGGTCGTGGTGTCTAGAACAGATGCTACTGGATTAAAATATGTTGTGTGCGTGTAGTTTTGCATGCTACTGTGGTGTCGACCTATGTTTAAACATGAGTAGTTGATCCTCTAAAGCTCTTTAGCCAAAATGTCAAGAATAAATTTTTCTACATAACTTTGACTTAAATTGATTTGTTTGGGTGGTTATATTTGTGTGGCTGTGTCTCAGGTGTGAGTCGACATCAAGGTTGTTAAACATGTTACTTTGGCTAATATAACCTGATAAATAAAAAGGGTGTCGCATGAAATACAGGAAATATAGAACTAATTTATGTGTTGAATAATCAGGTTTGTTGCATGAAAATGGGGCCACTGATCAGATTGTGTACGAGTAAAATGGGGTGGTTATTGTGTGTATTTCTTTTGTGATCCTAGTAAGTCATGTGACGTGTGTGTAAATTGAGTTGAAAAGAATAGGATGTTTTGGTCGGTGTGGGTCTCGTTCATTTATATGTTGGTGTCGAGAGGTATATATGTAGGTGTGTGTGTCAAAACTAAGGCGTGAATGTATGTCTCGGCTAGAGTAGTAAGTTCCGGGTATGAATGTTGGTTATGTCGAGTTTGAAATTGGTCTAAGCTTCGAATATATATTTAAGTACGAAAAAGAATATATGGCATTCTAAAATTTAATAAATCATAAGTTGGCTATTATAAAATTAAAGTTACATTATAAACCCTAAACTTTACTAAATGGGCGTAATAAACCCTAGACTATGAATACTCGTCATATTAAACCTTTAAGTTAACTAATTATCTTTTGGAAAACTCAAGCTTGATTAATTATTAATAATACCCTAAGTTACTATTTTTGGAAAGCTGTCATAAAAGGAAAGTTACTAAAAATAGGAAGCCGACTAAAATAAGTAATCTGATTTAAAATAAGTTATTAATCAGACGATCATAAATTCGTGTAGATTCGCTGAAGATGGAGTTTACTTCCGATCTTTTCATTTCTAGTGTGTGTTTCCCTGGCGGTTTAAGGTACAGATACTCTGCCCTTTTTCAGTAAGGGTTCTGATATTCTATACATTGATTTTGAGTTATGATTCAGTTAAGATTTCCCAAGCCATTGCTATGTTCCCTTTGAGTGAACTTTTGATATCACTTTTGATATGACTTTGAGATGCACCTTTTGATATATGACCTTTTGTGACGACCTTGAGACCTGACTCTTAGTTTGATACCCGAGCCATTTTGTGATTTTCCTAGCCAGGAAGGTAACCTGGCCATGTCTGTGATGCACCACTGGCATGACTCCCGTGTGGGGGAGTGATTTCTCACACCGTCCCTTTTATATTATCTGCCATGGCTACTTGACTTTGAGTTTGGGGCGTATGGATTGCAATCCTAGATTTGTTTTGTTTAGTGGATTTAACTATGACTTTGAGTATGACTTTGAGTATGACTTTGAGGTGACTGGTGCTTGTGTGCAATACACGCCTTTCACATTTTATGGGAGCTGATCACTCCACTATTATGATACATGAGGACACCCCTCATATTATCTGGTTGCCTGAGAGGTATCCCCTCTGATTGTGAGACTATGACTTTGAGATGATGACTTTGAGATTTGACTTTGAGTTTTGGGCTCGTGGTGGATGACTATTCTATCCTTCTCTTATTATCCATTTGTTTATTTATACCTTATGACATTTCCCAGTGCTTCATATTATATTTCTGTTTCGTTATCTTTGCTTTGTATATGTATCTGTTCACTGAGCTTTTTAAGCTCAGCCGCATTTCTTTTCATGCGGCAGGTTTTTAGTTGGAAGCGGGGTATGAGTGAAGAGACTTTTGGACTTAGAAGACTTTGATAGTTATTCTGACATAGAGATTATTTGAAGGATTTACATTTGTAAACTTAGTATTTAGTTTTTGTTTCCTTTGTATTCTTGTTTAGTCAGTATTTCGTTTGTAACCTTGAGAACTCTTGTATTACTTTGAATGTACGCTTTGTTTTGATCTGATATGAAACCATTATTATGACATCTTTACCCTTATCGGGATGGGGTGTTACAACAAGCTACACAGGCATGGTCATTCCTAAAAACCTTGGAAGGTAAGCCTCTAACTAAATTACTCTTCACAAGTTTATTAATGTTCTTAAAGTTCACATGACCTAACCTTCTATGCCACAATTTAGATTCATCCAATGTGGCTTTTGCAAGCAAACAGGCAAAACCTTTTGCAGGATCAGGTTGCTTCATATCAAAACTGTACATGTTGTATTGTCTAGGAACTTTAAGAAGGACCTGACTTTCATCAGGCATCTTAAAGTCCGAAGTCAATACAAAACATTCAGTTTCACTAAAAAACACCTTATGCTGCTTATCACAAATTTGTGATATGGAGAAAAGGTTAAACTGCCCAAGTTCTTTTACAAAAGATACATTGTCAAACTCTAAATTGCCTACAACAATCCTTCCTTTACCAGTTATCTGACCTTTACTACCTCCAAAGGTAACAGAACCTCCTTGGAATTCTTGAAAATCCTTCAGATGATTCTTGTTACCAGTCATGTGCCTAGAGCACCCACTATCAAATATTCCTTTGTCTTCCATGTTCTTCAGTGGATGTTCCTGCACAAAAGTAGAGAAATTAGTTTCTCTCTAGGACCCAAGCCTCTGAAGACTTGGGTCTGCCCTGTGGATCAACAAATTTATAGGTCTTTTATGAGCTTGATCCACTGTTGTTCTTGGATTCATAGGTTAGTGTATTCTTAAAAGGATCCCAAGACCAACATGCTGGGGTCTTAACAGCAGAATCCTCATTTTCCCTTACAGCACATGAGCTTGAAGTTTGTGTTGTATTATTAGCAAAAGGACTCCTCACAGGTGAATGAGGTTTGTAAAAATTGTTTCTTTGATTATATGAGTTCACCTGTGGTTTATTTATTGGTTATCTGGGTTCAGAATGATTAAACCACCCAGAATTAACACTAGGCCTCACAGAATTAACATTTTGACCAACAGAACTAACATTTGGTCTACCAGAACTAACATTTGGTCTACCAGAATTAAGATTTGGTCTACCAGAATTAAGATTTGGCCTACCAGAATTAAAATTTGGCCTACCAGAATTAAAATTTGGTCTACCAGTACTAACAGATGACCAACCAGAATTAACATTAGGCATACCAGAATTAAATTGTGCTGGTCTAGTCACAAACTTATTAGCATGATTAATCCTGTTAGCAGTATTTCAAACTGGTTTAACATTCATATGGCCAGTATTAACAATCTTATTCTTTCTAAGTTCAGCCTCTCTTTTCATCCTAACCTCATGAAAATCACAGTCCTTAATCAAATGACTTAGACTACCACACACAAAGCATCTTTTAGGACCAAAACTGTAGTTTCTCCTGTACTCTCTTCTCATCCTATCAGGTTTTGGTGACTCTTGATTTTTGACAGACTCCCTAGGAGATTTTGTGTGAGAATCACAACTAGGTTTATCTGTATGAGATTTGGGTGTAGTCACAACTGGTTCACTATTTTTGACTAATTTTGACTCAGAAACTTCTTTAGGTGCACTCTCTGATTCTGAATCAGACTGCTCAGAGACATCTCTAGTGGATCCTTCACTGTCATTGGTTTTCCAAGTAGAGTATTCACTTGATTTGCCATATGAGTTTCTTGACTCAGGATAGATAGGACCCTTTTTACCATATACAAACAAAGAGTCATCTAGGTCTTCCTTTTGTAGAGGAGTGTAATCTCCACTTAATGGAGGTGGCACCCCTTTAAAGTCATCAGTTTTTATGAACCTATTGTATACTGGTCTACCAATAGAATCCTCTTTTCTACATTTGAACACAAATCTATCCATCTCTTCCTCATAGCTTAAAATTTCCTTATCTGAGTGTATCCCATAACCTAAACCAATCTTACATGTAGAGCTCATACTAGATGCTATTATCTTATCCTGACATTTAGCAAAATCGGTCCATTTGTCTACTCTCTTTTGCAATTCATCTCTTTCTTTCACTGCTTTCATGCCAATTCTTCTATATCTCTTAAGTTTTTCATCTTTTTCATATATCTCTTGTTAAAGATCGTTTAGCCCATCTAGGATATGTTTTACAAACATCATTGTTGTGCACAGTGGAATTAAGAACGAACAATAATGTTAAACAAGGTTGTGATTTATTTTAACCAAGGCGCCTCTTTATTGATACTAAATAAATAAAACAAACTACTACTACTACTACGAACGTGTACAAACACACGTTACTGCTAGACTCTCATTAGAGAGATCTACATTTTTCTATATTTCAATGACTGCTGCCCTAACCCTTTATAAATAGGGTTTTACAAATGACCTAACTTTCACAGGAAGATAACTAATGTTTACATAAAGTCCCTATAGTTTTGTAATCATCAAATTATATTTCCCAACAATCTTCCCCTATTTGATATTACAAAACTATCTCTTCAAGGCTTCCTTGAGGTCTTCTTGAACATGTCACCATACATAACAAGCTGCAAATCAATCAATCAGTAATAAGATAATCGAATCAATTGCCTCCGGTTCACCACATGCAAATCTTATGCACAAGTGAATGACGACAAATAACAAATGACGACCGAATCTCACAGACATCGCCACTTGAGTAACGACAAATCATCAATCATCTTTCCCTTTTTGTAATCATCAAATAGGGGTCTTCCATGCAACTTGAATCAAAATACTTCCCCTTAAGTGGTGCATGTAGATGGTTAAACAAGCTTCCCCTAAAACCAATAACCATCTCTTGAATCACGAACTCTGTAGGCTTTATGAAATAATCACTGATGAAGAAAACCGAGTATAACGAACTTGATGAAGAAGTTGAATTTCCCAAACTTGCGTCTTATATCTTGCACTATCCATGTGACTTCAAACTTATCCCTAGAAGTAGGCTACCAGGACCTCTTGATAAATCCTCAACTATATGAGACACTGAGCACTAGAACGTAACTCCTTAAAGTGATAGCAAATGTGAGCATTAAGCACCCTAAATAATAGATCACACACTTTGCTAGATTCATCAAGTCTTTGTCACCGCAATAACACATAAACATAAAAACGCGCACCTGTGAAACTCAACTACAACATCAAATAAGCAATACACAATTGTCTTCTTCAAATAATCACCCAAAACAAGCCATAAAAATAAAGTATTATGTCCGCGATCCAAAACTTGAGTGAGCAGTATTAACCGAAAACCAAGCAGACTTAACTGCTAAGGTGAGCAGTATTAACGATGGAGGAGCAGTATTATTTAAGTCTGGTCACCAGACTTAATTACCAACACGAGTAAACTTAAAATGTAAGAGCAGACTTAACTCAAATGCAACCAGAATTAATCTTAAGCGACCAGAATTAATTATCCACAGACCAGTACGCAGCATCATTCAATCTACCACTGACAGCTAGCGACAAACCAAATAATCAACAAAAAGCTACCGACCCATTAATTCAATCAGATCCAATCCTCCAAATTGAATTAATAAAACAATTTCATCCAACCCCACAATTGACTAGCCAAATCTTCGACCAATCAAAATGAATAATGTTGGGTCTAAAGATGTTGCTGTTCGGGAAATACACTAACTATAACTCTGCTGTTTTGTAACTCTGCTGGATTGGGATAATAAGCAAGGTGTAACTCTGCTGCTAGCCCACGAAGACTCTGCTGCTAGACTAGTTACTCTGCTGCTTATTAGATATGTATAGTATGTTAAGGATAAGTATAGAAAAGATACGTAAAGATATTTTTCTTGTATAGAAAGTCTTGTAAACCGACTAGGACTCCTTACGCTATAAAAGGAGGATCTAGGGTTAGGTTAGAGATACGTATCATTATTGTTTTACACTTCAAGGTTTCTTGTAACCCTATTGCTATCGAGCAATCGTATTAATATATTGAAGTGTTGTTTGATAATTCGTTTGTGTTTAATTCTTCTTAAGATCAAATATTAAGTTCCGCATAATATTTGATATACAACTCAAGATCAGTTTCTATACCGATTGCTTTAGGTTTATATCTAAAGTAGTTAATAAGATCGTGAAGCTCAACTGGGATCAACAAGTGGTATCAGAGCTTGTGATCTAGAAACTGGTACCAAGAAGAATTACTGAATTCAAGATCTGTTAATCATCAAAGTAAGCAATGGAATCCGATTCTACACACATGGTTACTGCATCAAGAGTCCCCATGCTCAAGGCTGGAGAATACGAGATCTGGAAGATGAGAATTCAACAATACATGAGAATGGTTGATTACTCACTTTGGGAAGTTGTTCTACATGGCGACAGTCAACCAGCCAAGACTGCTACTGGATCAGTCTTGACTCTCAAGACAAGTGAGGAGAAAGCACAGAGAAGATTGGAGGTCAAGGCTCACAGTATTCTCATGATGGGAATACCTAATGATTATCAACTAAGTTTTAATCATATTGAGTCTGCTAAGGATTTATGGGAAGCAATTGAACTTCGATTTGGTGGGAATGAAGCTACCAAGAAATCAAGAAAGAATCTACTGAAGCATCAGTTTGAAACTTTTACTGCTTTAAGTTCTGAGAATATTGAGGGAACTTATGATCGACTTCATAAGTTGACCAGTCAGATGGCTCTTTTGAAGATTGATGTACCTCAAGAAGATGTCAATCTAAAATTTCTGAGAAGTCTATCTTCTGAATGGAACACTCACACAGTGATTTGGAGGCACAAGGAAGATTTTGAGAAGATGACATTGGATGATCTGTATAACAACTTGAAAGTGTATGAATATGAAGTTAAGGGATTGTCAAGTTCATCTTCTACCACAAACAATCTTGCTTTTGTTTCCTCAAGCAACAAGAATTCTGGTAGTCATCAAGAACAGCACTCTGCTGCTGGTACTTTTGTTCCTGTTGCTGGTTCACATGTCTCTGCTGCTGACTCTACCAACACCAACACCATCAGTGATGCTGCCATTTGTGCTTATTTGGCAGAACTTACTACAAGTACTTCAGTTATGCCTCAAGATCTGGATGAACTTGATCCTGATGATGTTGAAGAGATTGATATGCAATGGCAGTTTGCAATGCTAACTATGAGGGCAAGAAGGTTTCTCAAAAGAACTGGTAAAGAGATGAAGTTCAGAAGGAACAAGAATGTGGGATTTGACAAATCAAAGGCTGAATGTTTCAACTGTCATAAGAAGGGACACTTTGCTAGAGAGTGCAGAGCACCAAAAAGGAACAATGAGAATGTCAAGAAGTCTACTGATGAAGAGCCAAATCCTACTACTGCTATGGTGTCATGTGATGGGTTAGGAGAGTATGACTGGAGTGATCATGCTGAAGATGGTCCAAATTGTGCATTGATAGCTGAAGAGGAACCTCAAGTACAACATTTTGCTCTCATGGCCTACTCCTCCTCTGGATCAGACTCTGAGGTATCCAATGAATCATCTTGTTCTTTTAAATCATGTTCTGATACAATTGAAATACTTAAGTCTAGCAATGGAAACCTTAAAATGGAGAATGAAACACTTAAGCTAGACAATCTTAGTTATGAATATGGTTTAAAGAATTTAGAAGAGAAACTTGAATTTTATAAAAAGGCTGAAATTGAATATCTTGATAGGATCACTATTCTAGAAAATGAGCTTATTAAGAAAGATTGTGAGATTAAGGTTCTTATGGGAAAAGTAGAAGAGGCTGAACAGGCTAAAGATTCAGCTATAAGTGAGACTGAAAAACATATTGTTAGGGTGGAAAAACAACAATTTGCCATTGACATTCTCAGTAAACCAATAGGAAGACACTTTGCAGATTCAGGAAGTGGTCTAGGATATAATGTTGTTGCTCACCCTAAGAAACTTAGTGCCAATGCCCCTCCTACTAGGACATTGTCTTTCATACCTGAGACTGAGGCTAAATCTGTAGGTGAAACTAGTGAAACTAAAATAGAGTCACCTAAGGTTGAGAAAAAGTGGTCTGATGCACCCCTTATTGAAGATTGGGAGTCTGACAGTGATGATGAAGTTGTAGAATCTGATTCAACCCCTAAGAACACAAAGGAAGAAATTCCTGCTGTTGTTGAATCAAAAGCACCTAAGGCTAAAAAGGTTGAGTTTATTAAGCCTAAGTTAGGTAAAGGTATCTCTAGGAAGATGGCTGAGTATGAAAACACACCTAGAGTATATCCTAAGAAAACCAATAACTTGCCTAGAGGAAACCAGAGAAATTGGAACAACCTAGTTTCACAAAGATTAGGTACTGATTTTCAATTACTTAAAAAGGCATGTTATGGTTGTGGTAGTTTTGAACATCTGCAAGATGAGTGCTACTACTATCAGAAACCAGTTTGGAACCAGTACACAAGGGTGAACCATAGAAACTTTGCTAGAAAGACTCACCCACATCCCAAAAGAAACATGGTTCCCAAGGAAGTTTTGATGAGAGATGGTACTTCTAGAGTTATCTCTCCTATTGCACCAAAAGGGCCCATAAAGAAGGACATAGTTGATTCTGCTGTTAAGGCAAACTCTGCTGCTAAGGCAGACTCTACTGTTTTGCCAAAAGTTGTTACTGATACTATTGTGGGCAACCATTTTTATGCTGTTAAGGCCTCAGCTTGCTGGGTCTGGAAACCTAAAGTTAAAGTTATAGATCATGTTCTCAGACATAGCAGTGCACCAATGCAGTTGAAGAAATTTAACTACTTTGATGCACAAGGCAGATCCAAGTCAGTAATGGCTTGGGTCCCAAAGAGAAACTAATTCTCTTAATTTTTGTGCAGGGCAATCTACGAAAGGAGCTAAAGGATAAATGCATTTTTGATAGTGGATGCTCTTCACATATGACTGGAGACCAAAGCAATTTGGAAAATTTTGAAGCTTTGGATGGTGGATATGTTGCCTTTGGGAATGATCCTAAAGGAGGTAAAATTGTTGGTAAAGGCATCATCAGAACTGGAAAATTGGATTTTGAGAAAGTGTATTTAGTGAATGGACTAAAGTTCAATCTTTTTAGTGTATCAGAAATGTGTGACAGAAAGAATTTTGTTCTTTTTACAGACACTGAATGTCTTGTCTTATCTCCCGACTATAAGATACCTGATGATAAATTAGTACTTCTTAAAGTCCCTAGAAATGACAACATATACAGTGTGGACATAAAAAACATTATTCCCAAAAGAGATTTAACTTGTCTGTTTGCCAAAGCCACTATTGATGAATCCAAACTATGGCACAGAAGGCTTGGCCATTTGAACTACAAGGCTATCAACAAGTTGGTGAAAGGGAACTTGGTCAGAGGATTACCTTCAAAGGTTTTTGAGGACCCTGAAGTATGTGTTGCTTGTCAAATGGGAAAGCAACATAGAGCATCTTAATATGTTGCTGCTTCTAGCTGCTGTGGACAAGTGCTCTGGATTCAGAACCAACTGCTGGATTATGGGTACAATTTCATGAACACAAAAATTTACATTGACAACAACAGCACAATGTGTATTATCAAAAATCCTGTTTTTCATTCTAAAACAAAACACATAGAGATAAGACATCATTTTATTAGAGATTGTTATGAGAAAAAGTTAATTCAAGTGGTTAAAATACATACTGACAATAATGTTGCTGATCTACTTACCAAAAGTTTTGATATAAGTAGATTTCAATTTTTAGTTGCTAGTATTGGCATGATAAATCTTTAATCTTTAAACATCTTATCTCTGTATGTTTTTGTAAAATTTTGTAAGGATTGATGCTGTTGTTAAGTCAAAATTTGTTGTTTCTTAAATTGTTTGCTGTCTAGTTGTTTGCTGCTATGACTACTCTGCTGCTATTGTGGGATATTCTTGCTTGTGTTTGTGGTTTTCTACTAACCTTTTGCAGATATACATGAATACACAATCAAGTAAAGCAAGGAAAGATAAAGTTCATTGATCACAAAAGCAAAAGTACAAAATAAAGTTTCCATACATCCAGTGTTCAAAAGAAGTTCAAAAGAAAACAAGGTCAAAGATTTCACAACCTAAACAACCTATCCCATATCAAGCTTGTTCCTTACCCTTCCCAACAAAGTCAGGCATCACTTTGCTGCGAGGTCCTCTAGTTCCCATGGCTTCTGACACTCTAGGACAGGGAAGTGCAAGTATCACTGGTCTTGGTGGTGGACTCTGCTGTTGGCTTGAAGATGGAGCTTGTTTCTTCTACTGCTTTTTCTTTGGAACAGGGACTTCCTGCTCCACTGTACTTGGCTTTGGACGAGGCGGATTGACACTCTTCGCAAAGGCGGCCGCAGCTTTCTCCATTTGTCGCTGAAGCTCGACTGTCAAAGGATGATTAGGAGGATCGATTTCCCAAGAACCTTGATAGTATGTCATGGATTTTGGCCATGTTGTTGCTTCTTCATCATCACTTGAATCTACAAAGGAAGATGGAGTCGATGGAAGCGGGTCAGAATATTCTTCTTCAACAATCGCTTTGCCTTTTTGTTGTGCTGAAGATGAACTTGGAGGAAAATAATTTGCCCATCCTTGTGAATTATCTGAAGAGGAAACTGATGAAATGTCAATGATCGGTGCTTTGGATGAACTCATGGTTATTTGTTTTTGGTGTTAGGGTTTGTGAAATTGGGGATTTGTTAAGCGATTGAGGGATTTATAGAATTTAATGAGGAGTTGGTGTTGCATTTAAGCTGTTTAAGGGATTAAATTTGGAGATTTTGGGAAAGTTGACTTTTAGTCAAACTTTTCATGACTCTGCTGCTGAGTTTGAAAGTAAAGGGGTCATATTGAAAATTTTGGCGCATCTTAAAACCTAATTAGATCAAAACGGTCTCACACACCATTTCGATCTCATTAACTTTTAATTGCTCAAAGTTACGTTCAATTCTCACCCAAGAACAGTCATTCATCTCATTAAATCCAAAACCCCCAAATCATTATGGCTCGACGAAAGTTTTCTGATGAGCATAATCAGATTGCGTTTCTTAGTAAGGTTTCAGCTGCTGCAGGATTTCATGAAGTTATGGATTTTCTTAGTGCATCTCGATTAAGGTATGCTTTAACAGTTGATCCACCCATTATTAAATCTCATATGCACCAATTTTGGTCAACTGTTAAGCTAGATACACTCGACGGGGAGGAAAGGTTAATAGGTAGTGTAGATGGAGAGACTATTGTCGTTAGTGAAACAACTCTTAAGAGAAGCCTTTGTCTATCCGGTGTTCCAACACCCCCTAATCTTACCACTGAGGTTATTTTAACTGAGCTTGAGAAAATTGGGTATGAGAGGCCTGAGACTACTGGAACTTTTTATAAAGGTCTGCTTTGCCCACATTGGAAGTTTTTGTTGCATACTCTTCAGCACTGTTTGTTTCCCAAAGTAGGTGGATGGAATGAGTTTAGTGCT
Source organism: Artemisia tridentata subsp. tridentata (assembly GCA_021014915.2). NCBI lineage: Eukaryota > Viridiplantae > Streptophyta > Magnoliopsida > Asterales > Asteraceae > Artemisia > Artemisia tridentata. The sequence continues at coordinate 206,798,126 of CP139507.1, forward strand.
CCTCAAGCAATGGCCTTAGTTTGTTTGGCCACTGGACAACCATTTGATTTTTCATCAATGATTTTTGAGGGTATGAAGAAGTATGTTAAGAAGCAATTTTATTTGTATCCAAGGTTTTTGCAGCTCATTATCAACAATCAACTAAAAGAACCCTTGGAACATACCCATATTGAGCCTAGTAGCAGAATGGCAATCAAGATGTTTGCTTTTCTGAAGAAGAATGGAAAAGGTTTTTCTGGTGCTATCACTCCCCTATCTCAACATATTTTTAATATTGTGGCTGCAGTGAATGAGGATGAAGAGGCTGGAACTCCCACAGCTTCCCACCACACATCCTCATCTACAAGTTTGAATGTATCATCATCCACTGAACCCCAAAATACTCAATCACCTAGGACTTCACAACAAGAGGACATTGTGCAACCTCAGACCAATGTCAGTATGGATGCAGATGAGGCTGGTACAGGTGATGTAGGTACCATGATGAAAGAGGCTGGCACTACTGTTTCCAACTTAGTAGTTGAACAGGACAGTGCTAACATACCTAAGACCTCAACCATGGCAACATCTATTGTAGAAGGTTCTCAAGAACCTAATACAACTGATGGTAACCCCAGCCAAATGGCTAATATGGGGGGCTCAGATGTTCAACTTAGGGTTGAGACTGAGTTTGTGTCCAAAGATTCACCTCTCGGAGAAGGTAACACATCTCGAAGTGATGAGGACAGGGATGAAACACATGAATTAATGGACACTGATGTACAAAGTGACAATGCCCATGATATACCTCTCGGACCAGGTAACACAGGTCGAAGTGTTGAGGCTAGCATTGAACTTGAAACAGAGGATTTGACGGTTAAAACACCTGTACACAATGCCAATTCCAGTGATCAACCTCTCGGGTCAGGTCACACAGACCGAAGTTGTGAGGATATCATGAAACAATTACAGGAATTGACGAATACATGTACAAAATTGTCACAGGAGGTTCTTGGTCTTAGGAAGGAGCTAAAGACAGTCAAAGCTTCTCAGGGTGCTGAAATCAGAAGACTTAAGCTTAGGATTACACATCTTGAGGGGATGCTGAGATCAAGATCTTCACAGTTGAAAGTTTCCAAACCATGTTTGGGAGAGGATGCTTCCAAACAGGGGAGGAATGATCAGAAGGATGCAGCAGGTTCAGGGGAGGTACTCAAAGATTCAGGGGAGGTTGAAAAGGAAACAAATGAAAAGGTTGACTCTGCTGTTAATGCAGAACTTTCTGCTGATGGGCTAAATCACTCTGCTGGTGAATTTGATGAAGACACAATGCCCTTAGCCCAAGTATTGCTTAACCTTGGAAACAAAACACCTGCACCAAAAGAATCTTCACCTACACCTACACAACCAACACCTGAACCACAATCACAACCAGCTGCTCAACCTTTACCAAAACCAAAACAAGTGACTGTCTCAAGACCTAAAGCCAAAGGAGTTGTCATACAAGAGCCTGTGCCAACAAGAAAACCTGTTCAACCACCTACCTACAAGGGTAAGGGTAAGGAGAAAATGGTGGAAGAACTTGAACCTTATCCTGATCCTAATGAAGTTCCAATTGAGGAATGGCCTAGACATTTGCAAGAAAGGTGGGATGCAGAAGAAGCTCAGAGGGTTGCTGATGAAGAAAAAGTTGAGTATGATAAAGCAATGGAGAAACAAAAGCAACAATCTGAGAAACAATCTGAAGTTGAAGCAAAAGTAGCTGCATGGGAAAATGAGCAGGCAAGATGTAAAGCTGCTATGGCATAGGAGAAAGTGAAAGTAGAGATGGATGATGTTTTTACAGATGAAGGTATTAATGACTGGATTCATCAAGCTATTGTGCAGAATAAGAAAAGGCTTCTGGTTGCAAGAAGGAATAAAAAGGTGAATAGACCACCAACTGCAAGGCAACAGAGAACTCTTCATGAGCAATATCTGAGGAATATGAAGGGTTGGAAATTGAAGGAGTTGAAGTCATACTCTAATGAAGATGTCAAGCAGAAGTTTGAGGCTGCTAAGAAAGAGATGGAGAGGAAATTTTAACCTTTAACTGATGCTGAGATCAAAGAGTTGACAAGAATCAAAGTAGCATCAAATGCTTATATGAATCATGAGTCAACTGTCAAAATGGCTAAAGTATCAGATGTTGAGAAAGAGAAAGAGAATGTAGTTGAAGAGGAAAAGCCTGAACCTACTATTGGTATAAAGAGATATGGTAGAAGAATAAAGCAGGTGGCTAGGAAGAAGAGAAGAACTCAGTCATTGGTGATGAGTGACTTAGAAAAAGAAGAAAGTGATGAGCATCTTCTTGAAGAGGTGACTGCTGATGATATGAAGAGAACAATGGATTTCACAGCTCATGTACCACAAAAGGAACTAGAGATAGTAAATGCAGTTCCTTTAGATACCAAGTATTCAATCATATCTTATTCACATACAGTCAGGGATGGAAGTGAAGCTTACTGGGAGGTTATGAGGTCTAATCATCTTTATTATGGATTTGTTAGATTTTCTCAGATGCTACATTTTATGGATAGAGATGATGTAATACAGATGTGGAGATTGTATAAAGAAAAATATAGTGAGCAGAGACCAGAGGTGATATATGAAAGAATTCACTATTATTTTTTGAAGAACATGTTTGAGCCTGATGAGAGAGATCTTGAATGGAAGGATTTGTTGAACTCCAGAGTTGATAAGTGGTATTTGTATCAATCTTGTGGAGTACATGAATTGGTTTGTAAGGGTGTTAAGGTCTACATGCTTGTGGAGAAGGAATACCCTTTGAATAACAACACAGCAGTTATTACTCAGATGTTAAAGCCTGGAATGTTGACATTGCAAAATAGTTTCTTTTCAGATGATCAGGCTTTTAAACTGATAAGGAAATATGAGAAGATTCTTGAATCAAAGACTTCAAAACAGTAAAGTGTTTGGAAGCATCCTCCTAGTGATTAGCTGGGTTTAAAGGAAACTTGATGATTTTTGGAGAAAAATATCAAGTTTAGGGGAGGATTGTTGGGTCTAAAGATGTTGTTGTTCGAGAAATACACTACTGATTAGACTATAACTCTGCTGTTTTGTAACTCTGCTGGATTGGGATAATAAGCAAAGTGTAACTCTGCTGCTAGCCCACGAAGACTCTGCTGCTAGACTAGTTACTCTGCTGCTTATTAGATATGTATAGTATGTTAAGGATAAGTATAGAAAAGATACGTAAAGATATTTTTCTTGTATAGAAAGTCTTGTAAACCGACTAGGACTCCTTACGCTATAAAAGGAGGATCTAGGGTTAGGTTAGATATACGTATCATTATTGTTTTACACTTCAAGGTTTCTTGTAACCCTATTGCTATCGAGCAATCGTATTAATATATTGAAGTGTTGTTTGATAATTCGTTTGTGTTTAATTCTTCTTAAGATCAAATATTAAGTTCCGCATAATATTTGATATACAACTCAAGATCAGTTTCTATACCGATTGCTTTAGGTTTATATCTAAAGTAGTTAATAAGATCGTGAAGCTCAACTGGGATCAACAAATAATCATACCAACAGTATTCAACCCATGTGAAGATTTGAATTAAATAATCACAATATACGATCAATCAATTAAAACATCATCCTAAATAACATTGTTCGATCAGACCCACAATTTAATTGACCAACAGTAGCAGCAAATTGAATTATGAAAAGCCTCATTAGATGCGACAAATCGAATACCAATAAAGCTTTAAAGAACGATTATAATGAAAAACATGAAAAACTTTTACCGATCAGAACACCTCCACCAGATCTGCTCCTTTTCCATTGAATCTGCTCCATCTCCAACAGCAACAACCTTGTAGATCCTAGATATCGAGAGCAACCCTCTCTGATACCACTTGTTGAAGATCGTTTAGCCTATCTAGGATATGTTTTACAAACATCATTGTTGTGCACAGCGGAATTAAGAATGAACAATAATGTTAAACAAGGTTGTGATTTATTTTAACCAAGGTGCCTCTTTATTGATACTAAATAAATAAAACAAACTACTACTACTACGAACGTGTACAAACACACGTTACTGCTAGACTCTCATTGGAGAGATCTACACTTTTCTATATTTCAATGACTGCTGCCCTAACCCTTTATAAATAGGGTTTTACAAATGACCTAACTTTCACAGGAAGATAACTAATGTTTACATAAAGTCCCTATAGTTTTGTAATCATCAAATTATATTTCCCAACATAATATATACTCTTATTCGTTAATATTTCATTTTCAGGTTACTAATGAGCATAAGAACAAAAAGACGCGAATTTGGAAGGTTATTAATGCAAATACACAAGAGTATGCTGACCAGACAAGAGTTACGGCGTAAATCCCTACTCTACTTACGCCGTAACTAGGATTTACACTAGAACACCAAAAGTTGTTGGGATTCAAAGGCTTATTGATGTTGTTGATGATACTGCTGCTCATATTAGGGGTGAGCAAACGGACCGGATGGACCGGACCGACCGACAAAACCGACCGGACCGGACCGGACCGACCACATTTGGTCCGGTCCTCAGATTAAGATTTTTGGCTAATTCGGTCCTCGGTCCGGTCCGGTCCAGTCCGGACTGACCAAAAAACCGAAAAAACTTGCCAAATCTTGCCTAATTGGACCGGACCGACCGAAGACCGGACCGGACCGAGACCGGACCGACCACATTCGGTCCGGTCTCGGTCTATGGTTTTTCCGGTTCTCGGTCTTCGGTCCGGTCCGGTCTTGGCCGGTCCGGTCCGGTTTTTGGACCGTAATCACCCCTAGCTCATATGGTTAAGACTGCTCTTGGGAATCAATGAAAATACTCTAAATATTTTACTGCTGTTAGTGAAGAGTTAAGACTGCTGGAACAAGTTAATACTACTGTTGAACTTCATGGAAAATACTCTAAGTGGTTAGTGCTTCCAGAAAAAACTTAGTGCTGCTAGTACTAAGTTACAACTGCTGAAGAGTTAATGCTGCCAGTGTAAAGATTAAGACTGCTGATTGATTATTACCGCTGCTCATGTTATTAAGTCGGTTAGATATGTATAGAATGTTTAGATAAGTATAGAAAAGATTTATCTTGTAGAGAAAGTAATTGTAAGCCGACTAGGACTCCTTAGTCTATAAAAGGAGGTCCTAGGGCATTGTGTTAGACACGTAATTTTTGATAGAGTTATAGCTTCAAGGTTGTATAACCCTAATACTTGTCAAAGTATTCGTATTATAGCTAATAATATTGAAGTGTTTTTTTTTGTTTAAATTATTGTGTTCTTGTGTTACTGTTATACAAAGTTCTTCTTAAGATTAAAGTTTAGATTCCACACAAACTTTAATACAATTCTTAGACAGTTTCTATACTAGTTGTGTTAGATTTATCTAGCATAGCCAACCTTATACAAGCTTAAGGAATTCAATCAAGTATATAGCTGGGATCAACAAGTGGTATCAGAGCTTGTGATCTAGAAGCTGTGATGAAGAAGAACGTATTTTAATACACAAGATCTTACTGAAAGACATGGATTCAGAGTCTGCACATATGATTGCTGCATCTAAGATACCAATGCTCAAGCCTGGTGAGTATGAGATCTGAAGAATAAGAATTGAGTAGTATATTCAGATGATTGACTATTCTCTATGGGAGGTCATAGAGACTGGTAATACCTTGCCAAAAACATCAACATCTGATGCTGGTGTTGTGACTAATTTTCCTATTAAAACTGCCGAAGACAAGGCACAAAGAAGATTGGAGGTAAAGGCAAGAAGTACTCTTATGATGGGCATTCCTAATGAACATTAGTTAACATTTAATTCTATCAAGGATGCTAAGTCATTGTTAGAAGCTATTGAGAATAGATTTGGAGGGAATGTTGCTACTAAGAAGACCAAGAAGAATCTTTTGAAGCAACAGTATGAGAACTTTTCTGCTCCAAGTTCAGAAAAGCTTGACCAAACTTTGACATTAACCAAAAGCTCTTGAGGAGTTTGTCATCAGGGTGGAACACACATGTTGTTGTGTGGAGAAACAAACTTGATCTAATCATGCTTTTGATGAAGAAGATGATGTTATTGAACCTGTTACATTAATAAGTAAACTGGATATAAGTCACCTTTTACATTTACACCCTAATGACTCTGCTACCTTAACTGTTGTGTCCATAAAATTAAAAGGGACTGAAAACTATAATGTTTGGTCATGTGCTATGCTTTTAGCTCTTGAGGGCAAAAATAAAGCTAGTTTTATTGATGGCACATGTAGAATGTCTAATACTGATGAAGTTTTGGGTAGACAATGGGAAATGGTCAATGCTATTGTTTTGGGTTGGATCGTAAATTCTATATCAGAGGAGTTATTTTTGGGACAAATCTTTTCTAAGAGTGCCTCTGATGTTTGGACTGAATTGAAAGAAACTTTTGATAGGGTTGATGGGCCTGTTAATTTTAATCTACATAATAAAATTAACACTTTATCTCAAAATGGATCATCTATTGCTGAATACTTTAATAAGCTAAGTACATTGTGAAAACAACTTGATGCTCTTGTTAAGCTGCCAAGGTGTACTTGTCATGCTTCTGATGATTTTAAGAAACATAATCAGTTAATGAAGTTGATGCAATTTTTAATGGGCCTAGATGATTCTTATATGCAAATTAGAAGTAAAATTCTTTCTAGAGATCCTTTACCTGATGTCAAAGGGGATTTTGCCATTATCACTAGTGAGGAATCTCACAGAGCTGTGGTTACTGGTTCAGGGGTCATCTGTGTTTAATTCCAGTGTGCTCAATAGAGGGAATTCACAGAGGCCCCAAACCTCTGGGAATTCTTTTAGACCTAATAATACTCATATACCTTATAATAATGAGAATAATAGGGCTACTGGTGGTCCTACTTTGGTTTGTGAACATTGTGGTTTTAATGGGCATACTGTGGATAGATGTTTTAAATTGATTGGGTATCCTACTAATTTTGGAAAAAGAAACAATACTTCTGGGTCTAATAATAGTCAGGGTGCTCAAAACTTTAATAAAAGATTTATTAATAACAACTCTGATGGATCTAGCTCTTCTTCCACTTTTTCTGATAAACATATTTCAAAACTTTTATCACTTATTAAAGAAACATCAGTTAATGATGATGGAAAAGGAAAAGGTGTACATGCCAACATGGCAAGTATAGTTTTAAATAACAACAAGTTTTTTTAATCAAAACTTTAAAAGTTTTTTTTTGCAATAACAGTAAAATCAGGTCTGCACTTGTTGCAAGTGGTATTATTGTTGATTCTGGTGCCAACTAGCATTTAACAAATACAGACATGTTTTTGGTTATTGTAATTGATATTTCCAAACTTGGAATTAAAGTTTCGCATCCTAATGGAACCGAAGCTTTAATTACAAAGGTTGGAAATATGGTTCTAACCAAACACTTGACTTTATATGATGTGCTTGTTGTCTCAAAATATTGTGTTAGTCTTATGTCTATTCATAAGGTAGCTATAGACAACAAGTTTTTTATTGCTTTTGATGAGTCTAAGTGCTATGCTTTACCTCAGGATTTGAAAGGTATGAATGTTTTTGGGATTGGTAAACAAAAAGATGGTTTATATTACTTTGATGGAAATCAAGGTATTGATTTAGAATTTAAGAATTTTAAGTCAGATTGTTTTTTGTCCAAAAGTTTGTGGCATTCTAGGGATATACAAACTAGGGAAGTTTGTCAAAAGGCTAAACAAACTAGGGAACCTTTTCCTATAAGTGAACATAAAACTTCTATTCTTGCTGAACTAGTCCATCTTGATCTTTGGGGGCCTTATAGGGTGGCTAGTAAAGAAGGATATAGATATTTTTTGACCATTGTTGATGATTTTACCAGATCTGTGTTGGTTTATTTAGTTAAAACTAAAGATGAGGTGTTTTATTGTATTACTACTTTCTATAATTTGATTAAAAATCAGTTTAATAAGTCTGTTAAAACTTTTAGAAGTGACAATGGGACTGAATTTGTTAATCATAGATTTTTTGAATTTTGTGCTTAAAATAGTATTATACATCAAACATCTTATGCTTACACCCCTCAACAGAATGGGATTATGGAAAGGAAACATAGGCATCTGCTTAATGTTGCTAGATCCCTTATGTTTCGGGGTGGGGGGGGGGGGATTCCACTAAATTTGTGGTCTGAATGTGTTCATACTGCTTATTATTTTATTAAAAGGTTGCCCTCCTAAGTGCTGAATGGAAAATCTCCTTATGAGTTGGTTTTTAATAGAAAATGTTCTTTGAATCATTTAAGAGTTTTTAGTTGTTTAAGTTTTGCTACTATTTTAAAAATAACTATGATAAATTTAGTAGCAGATCTGAGAAATGTGTTTTAATAGGTTATGCTTCTTTTAAAAAGGGGTATAAGCTTTACAGTCTTGAAAGGAAACAATTTATATACTCTAGGGATGTAACTTTTTTTGAAAATGTCTTTCCTTTCAAGGCTAAAACTGTTTCTGTGGACAAAGGTGATAGTCATGGTCTGGATCATACAAATTTCTTTAATGAAGTTGTGTATGAGGACCATGGCATACCCAATGATGATATAAATAAGAACGCAACACCTCATGCAGAGGGTAGCAAGTCTTCCTTAAATGGCAGTCCAACAATTGACCACAATGAAAGTGATTTGGGGCACTTTCAAGGTTCCAATGGTTCTGCCTTAGGGAATGAGAGGGCTGTAACTAATGAGAGTGAAACAAAATTGGACCATTCAGATGATACTGAAACTGCAAATTCTGAGGGTATCAATACTAGTTTTCAAAACACAGAAACAAATCAATTTTCTCAAAATCAAAGTCAACCTTTGAGAAGGTCTGAGAGAACTTCAGTTTTTCCAAATAAATATAATGGGTTTGTTGTTAATTCAAAAGTGAAATATGGACTTGAAAATTTTGTTGGTTATTCTAAATTGAGTTCTGAGAACTTATGTTTTATAACTGAGTTAAATAAGTCTTTTGAACCAAAAACTTATAAGGAAGCCTGCAAGTTTTAGCACTGGGTAGAGGCAATGAATAAAGAAATGGAAGCTTTTTGGGTAAAGGGTTACCCCGGTAAATATATTAAAACCAAAAAAAGTTAAGTACAAATGGAATATGGCTAAAGTACCATATTAACCTCAAGATAAGAAGCTTGATAAACACCTAAACCTAGTGCATATGACATGCCATAAGCACTTACAACTCTAGAAACAAAAGATGCACCTACAAAAAATCAACTGAAACAAGCTAACCAACAGGTACCGTAAAAGATGAACTTCACCTGTATTTGGATTTATAAATAAGTTAGCCGATTCATCATACACATTTTCAACATGTTCTTCATCTTCTTCTTCATCATTCACCAATGCTTTTGAAATTGTGGTCTTGCCTGCTGGCAGAAAAGCTATTGGTTCTAAATGGGTGTTTAAAATTAAGTATAAGTCTAGTGGTGATATTGATAGATATAAGGCTAGACTTGTAGCAAAAGGATTTAATCAAAAAGAAGGAGTAGATTTTGATGAAACTTTATCACTTGTTGTTAAAATTGTCATTATTAGATGTGTCATTAACTTAGATGTTCAGCAGTCTTGGCCTATTTTTCAGCTTGATATTAATAATGCCTTCCTTTATGGTGATTTAGAGGAAACTGTTTATATTTCATTACCTGAATGATATTTTGATGAAAATGATAATAGAGTTTTCAGAATTAAGAAATCACTGTATGGGTTGAAACAAGCACCCAGGCAGTGGAATGCTAAATTGACTTCTGCATTAATTGAAAATGGTTTTAAACAGAGTAAGAGTGACTATTCCTTGTTCATTAAAAGTGAATTAGGTATGTTTGTTGCTTTGCTTGTTTATGTGGATGATATTATCATCACTGGGAACAATATGGAAGCTATTGAAAACTTCAAAGTTTTTCTGAAAACAAAGTTTCAGATTAAAGATTTGGGAAAACTTAAGTACTTTTTGTGTATTGAAGTTCCAAAAACTAAAAATGATCTTTGTTTTCTCAAACAAAGTACTGTCTTAATCTCTTAACTGAGTTTGGTTTGCTTGCCTGCAAACCTTCTTTTACTCCTCTTGAAAGTAATCTTACTATAACTAATGAGCCAACTGAGAATGATCCTATTTTGAATAACATTACTGAATATCAAAAGTTGATTAGCAAATTGATTTATCTTACTCATACCACGCCTGATATTTCTTACTCAGTTCATTGTTTGAGTCAGCTCATACATAAACCTTTAAAGTCTCATTTGAAAATTGCTCTAAAACTGTTAAGATACTTAAAAGGTGCTCCTGGGTTGGGTATTCATATTCAGAAATCTACAAATACTTCACTTGAAGCTTTTGTAGATGCAGATTGGGCTAAATGTATTATTACTAGAAAATCAGTAACTGGCTTTTGTTTATTTCTAAATGGCTCTTTAGTTTCTTGGAAGAGTAAAAAACAAAATACCCTCTCTAAGTCATCTGCAGAAGCTGAATACAGAGCTTTAGCTTCTGTTACATCATAGATTGTTTGAGTCCTTAAATTTCTAAAGGACTTGAACTGGGAACATTTTATACCTGTTAAAGTTTTTTGTGATAGTCAAGCTACTATTAAGATAGCAGCTAATCCAGTCTTTCATGAAAGGACTAAACACTTGGAAATTGATCTTCATTTTGTAAGAGAAAAATTTTTAGCTGGGGTTATAGAAACAAAAAATATTAATTCAGCAGATCAAACTGCTGATGTTTTTACAGAAGGTCTTGATAAGTTGCAACACAAAAAGTTGGTTTCAAAACTGGGATTGACTAATGTGTTCTAGGTTTAGGTTAAGGGGGGATGTTGAAAGCAACCTTAAACCTGGAACAATAACATAGGGACTAATGTTGTCATTTTATATTTTCAGGTTTAGCTGAGTTGGTAGTTTGAGCAGTAGATTGATAGAGGATGAAAGATGACGGGCTAAGGATGTCAAGCTGTAACTTAGTCGGTGTAGCTGGTATATAAGGCAAAAGGACAAGCTCAAGCCTCCTAATTCTACCCCGTTTTCTCTCTCATAGTTCTCTGCTCTTAACTCTCTCTCACTTGTAAACCCTAGTTTGATATTAACTAAGTTTGATCATCTTGATCATTCCTGATGTTGATTCTGATTGTATTTGTTATTATAAGCAGATTGAGATCTGTTTGTATTGTTGTTACAGATTGAGATCAGTTGTGATTGTTTGTTTAAGTGTCTGGGAATAATAAAACTCTTTTTGGTATAAACTTGTGTTTCTTTACAATTGTACACCCTCTTTATTATAAAAAGATGCGAGAGGATGTTAGTTTGAACATTATTCCTTGGTGTTCGTTAATTAATTTAATTTAACGTTCGAGCTCACGTGTGTTGTTACTTTGAGTCAATATTCCACGCTAGATTACAGCATTTGTTGGTTTTTTATCCAACAAAGTTTTTAGCTCGTTCGAGCTTTCTAAGGCCATTATGAACGAGACTATTGTTTGTGTTGTCAATCGTGACATCTTACCGGTTTTTATTACTCCCTCCGTCCCAAAATTATTGTCCCCTATTGACTTTTTCGGTCTTTACTTTTCAACTTTGACCTTAAGTATTTTTGTTTATATTAGATAATACTTGATACAAAATATATGAACGGATTGAGTTTTAAATGTATTTTCATTAGTGTAATTTTTATCAAAAATAGTATAACACAAACAAAAATATTTATAGTTAAAGTTGAGAAAGAAACACCGAAAAAGTCAAAAAAAGATAATAATTTTAAGATGGAGCGAGTATTTTTTTTTTATATATAACTTTTAAAAGAAAGATTCCTTTGTAAAACGTCGAGAAATTTTCGTCCTAAGGCCACTCACATCAGTTAACTCAGGTTTAAAATTTAAGGCCTGCCACGTCAGCTTTTTCACCCTTTAACTTAACTCAGCTTTAACTCACACATCAATAACTCAGCTTTAACACACCTTAACTCAACTTTACACTTAAATTTTCAAATTCAACCCCTAACTTATAAACTACTTCATTTTTTTTTTAAACAACACATTTATTAAAACATAACATTACATTCATTCAAACATAACACACTTAAAAAAAAGGTACAAACGAAATTAAAGAAATAAATAAAAATAACGATGAAATTAAAAATTACATAATAAAAATAAAGACAACCCTAAATATTTATTCATCGTCTTCTTGATCTTCAAGGTGCTGCAGCCAAACATGATCCATAAGGTCTCGTTGTAGGCGAGTGTGTGTGTCTCTATCGCGAATTTCTCTTGCCCTTCGACGTTGGCCATCGCATCTGTCGACACATGAATTTTGCCTCAGACGTGGTGACGGATCCACCCACATGTCGTTAAAATCACGTATTGCAAAATTTTGATCTTTTATAATCATGTTATGCAAAATAATGCAACAATACATGATTCTCTTTATCCTCGAAAGATCCAATTGACGAGCCGGTTGTCGTAGTACCCCCCAACGTCCCTGAAGCACACCAAAAGCACGTTCGACATCCTTTCGTGCACTTTCTTGTTTCTTTTTAAAGTAAGCATGTTTCGCGTCAGTTGTTGCCGTGAAGGATTTGACAAACGTAGCCCACTGTGGGTAAATACCGTCGGCTAAGTAATAGCCCTTTTCATACCTCCTTCCATTTACCATATAAGGGGCTGCAGGGGCGGCGTCATTAAGAATGTCGTCGAATAACGGTGAGTTATCCAAAACATTAATATCGTTATTCGCCCCCGCCATCCCAAAAAATGCATGTCAAATCCATAAATCGTGCGAAGCAACTGCTTCAAGCATTATAGTTGGGTATTTTTTATCACCCCTACCAAATTGCCCTTGCCAAGCAACCGGACAATTTTTCCACTCCCAATGCATGCAGTCAATGCTACCAAGCATTCCAGGAAAACCATGAACCGACTCATGTCTTTCGTAAATACTTTGAATGTCGGTCCATGTTGGTTTCCTCAAATACTCCGGCATAAACAAATCAATAACGCACTTGGTAAAATTATCAAGACACAACGTTGCTGTAGTCGAACCCATCTGCAAATACTCATCAAACGCATCGGGTGACGTGCCGTACGCCAATTGGCGTAGAGCAGACGTACACTTCAAAAGAATACTTAAACTGTTTCGACAAGTACAATCTTCCGCTTCCGTAAAATACTTAAAATGATCAGGAACAATACCAGAGGTATAAGATTGAATACCTTCGACTATTTGTAGAAATAGTCGCCGACTCATACGAAATCTTCTTCGAAAAACCCGTGCCGGATACTTACAGTCTTCATTAAAGTAGGCGGCACGCAAACGTTGATCAGCAAGCTCACGTTCACGAAAGATATGCCCACGTGCAATCGAAGGTCCAGCGGCTTGTTGTTGTTCTTGTTGTTCCATTTGCACAACTTGTTCATACACGGATGCCATCCACTGAATATCGTCTTCGTCACTTGAAAAGTCGTTAACTTCGTTCGGATCCATTGTGAATCAAAAACGATTTTTTTTTTGGTGGAAGGTTGAAGAATATAGTGTAAGATGTAGTGTAGTGATTTGTGGAAGTGTGAAAAAAAATGTGGTGTGAAATGGGTATTTATAGGAGAGTGAAATTGGTTTTGAATTTTTTTTTTTTTTTTGAATAGAGCTAGCCGTTTAACCACAGGGACCGATTATGTAATTTTCGAAACTGGCTCACTAGCCGTTGAGAGGGGCTGGAATTGCCAAAAAAAGTTTTTTTTTTTTTTTACAAAACTAACCCTTAACGTGACGTTAAGGTGCTAACGCAGCACCTTAACGCCACGTTAACGCCATTTCGTCCATCGTGTAACGCGACTTAACGCACGTTAACGTGCAAAAACTTACCCTTTAACGTGTTTTTAACATTGCCGATGGAAGTGGTCTAATACGACAACACAATAAACCCCCCAAGTTTGCTTATAAATAGTCCACTTGTCTCATGACAAATGAACATATACACTTTTGTTCCTTAAACTTCACCAAACATAAACCATTTCCCACTCTTCAGTTTTCAAATGGAAAACATCACTGATGTCAACTGGGAATCCATCCTTCAACCAGAAGATTATAAGTATATATTATTATTATTATTGTTTCACTCATCTTAACCATCTTTTCGATCACTTATTCGAATAACTTGATAATCCAAATTTCTCATATGTGACCAAAAAAAGTTTTACATATTTTCAACTATGGTTTTGAACTTTATGATATGATTTGCTTAGGGTTAATGGCATGTAATAGCTACGAACTTTCCCAAGTGTTCACATGTCAGTTATGAACTTTTTAAAATACAACAATACCCATCAAACTTTCAAATTTTGTTTTATCAATGTAAAAAACTCATCTCGTTGTGGTATTTTTTTAAAAGTTCGTATCTGATAATGAAAAAAATTTGAAAGTTGGATGGGTATTGTGGTATTTTTTAAAAGTTCGTATCTGATAATGAAACAAAATTTGAAAGTTTGATGGGTATTGTGGTATTTTAAAAAGTTTATAATTGACATGTGAACACTTGAGAAAGTTCGTAGCTATTACATGCCATTAACCCTTGGTATAT